>BHEV01059113.1:0-16807 GCA_004319985.1 Emydocephalus ijimae
GAGGTTTAATGTATTTAATGGTCAATAATGGTTTGTTTGTTTTTTAAAATCAATAAAATTTGTTTCAAAAAAAAAAATAGTAATAGGAGACCTTGGACCAATGTCCAAAGGGTTGCCTAGATATATGGAAATTTTGAACTTATTAGACCTTAATATTCTGACTTTGCAAAAAACCACCTTACTTGGAACTGCCTATATACTCAGTTGTTACCTTAATAGCTCTAAGGTCTTTGATCAGGACTTGAACTGTTATGTTTTTACCAGTCCCAGACTGTGAATTATACTGAAAATTAAATATTTAATAATATGGCAAACCTACACAGCAGGATATCTTCTGATGTTCTAAACAATTGTCTAGGTCAGTATTTTAAACATATACCACATTTCAATCTCTTTGTTTCCAGTGCATTAAACATATATCACACTTCAGTCCTTTTGCCCTTAGCTGGGTGTATTTTTTAAATTATATTTGTACGTAAATTTTTAAAGCATAGTTTTATTGAATTTTAAATAAAAATATAGAGAAAGTAATATACAGAAATAAATTAAAACAGAGTAATATACAACTGTCCAACAAATTATGATATAAATATTTACTACCAAGGCAAATAAAAGGAAAACAAAGTACCCTTCCTAAAAATTAACATATTAAATTGATCTAAATCACCTAGATGTGTTGCAAACTTATTTAATCATATTATAGCAACGCATTAAATTATGTACAAATATTTATGCAAAATATGAAATCTATGCCAAAAGGAAATGTAATGTGTCAGTTTTTGATTAGTAGGAAAAAATAGCCTTTTCAAAAATTGATGTTACAGCTTTGTTCTTATTCCAGTTTTTAATGTCTATGGTAATAGTTATTTCCCATTTTTCAATATACTTTTGGCTATTCAAATCTAACCGATCTAACAGATAATCAGAGTTGGAAGAGACCTTGTAGGTCATCTAGTCCAACCCCCCCATCCCCACCCAAGCGGGAGACCCTACAGCTTTCTGACAAATAGCAGTCCAATCTCTTGAAAGTTTCAAGTGATGCTCCCACAATTTCCAAGGGCAACTTCTGTTCCATTGGTTGATTGTTCTCACTGTCAGAAAGTTTCTCTTTATTTCCAGGTTGAATCTCTCCTTGTTCAGTTTCCATCCATTATTCCTTGTCTGGCCTTCAGGTGCTTTAGAAAATAGCTTGAATCCTTCCTCTCTGTGGCAGCCCCTCAAATATTGGAAGACTGCTATTCCCCACAATTGATAAAATATTCCTCAAAAATGCTCAGATTCCATGAATTTGGAATATAATTCAAAATATCATTACACTGTTGTGGCTAAAACCTGGTTCACCTTAAAGCAACCCAATCACTTTGAAGATACAATAATTTTATTTATTTATGTGTATAGTACATATAGTATGACTATAAATCAGAAGCAGAACCTTAGCTCATATACATAAAAGTAGACCTACTACATTGCAAAGACCAGTCACAGGAAAAGGTAGACCCACCGGAAAGCACAGCATAATATTGGAATGTGTTAGATAAGCCCATCTGTGTGACCTTATTATTATTTATCCCCTCCTACTAGGTCACCATGCTAGCCATACTATCTTTGAGATATGGTTGGTGAATAGAAGTAATCTAGTTTACTGGGCCACAGGTTCCTTACTGAGTCTTCTCATTGTTGCCATTGTCTATTCATCTGACTGTTTTCTTACAAAGGCTCATTCAGCAATTCATGTGTATGTGTGTGTATGCTGGGGGGAAATTTCAGCAGTTTGGCAGGAAATGCCACTTACATTTGTATGGAGGGAGTACCTTTTACCATCACAGCATCTTTAATTTGAAAAAAAAAAAAAGTTCAGATATGTCCTGATATATTATTACCAAAAGAAACCAAAATTAAACATGATCAAATCACATGAAGTATTACATCTTCATCAATTTCTGGCCTCCAGGTTTATTTAGATCAGTATTTCTCAATCTTGACCATTCCCATTGGCTGGGAAATTCTGGGAATTGAAGTCCACACGTCTTAAAATAGTCAAAGTTGAGAAACATTGTTTCGACAATGACTTCCTGCAAAGCCTTCCCATTATGGCCAGGATTTCTGGGAATTACAATTGCAACATATTGGGACAGGTGCTAGTCACTAAAGTTTGCTGTATTTGATAATAACTATATTCAGTTCTTCACAATGTATCTTTGTTATTGCTTGCTACAACTGGACTTAATCAAGAAGTATAGTGATAATACCTTTCTTTCAAAATCTCAGCGAATTGTTTTTTGTATATCACAGGAATACAGGCATGGAAGGAAGTAGATAAAAAGTTAACCTTTCTGCCAGGGAATTCAACTGGTGTTACTACCAGTTTGATGACTATGCTGCGAGTGTGTGTAAAACAACCTTAAGCTATGCCACCTGGACAGCTGAAAAGCGCTGCGTGTAGGTATGCAATATTTGAAAAGCCTCTTTTCCCCCCGCTTTTTCAACCTTAGCTGTGCCGTGCAAAGCCGCTGAGGTTGAAAAAGCAGGAAATAAAGGACAGGTAAGAGCCCAGGCGGGTAGGTGGGCCAAACAGCAGCAAACACAGAACCGGTTCTGTGTCTGCTGCTCTTCAGAGCTACTGGATCTATAGAACCGGGCAGAACCGGTAGCATCCCACCTTTGCTTTCTGCCCTTTATTTTCTGCCATTTTTCAGAGAGGCAAGCGTGCATGTAAATTTATTGTATGTAAAATATCCTGACGTAAACATTGGTAGAAGTATTCTATGAGAGTCAGTTTGCTATATTGTTAAGGCACTAAGCTAGAAACAGGGGTAGTGTGAGTTATAGCTCTGCCTTAGGCACAAAGTCAGCTGGGTGATCTTGGGTCAGCCACTCTCTCTCAGCCCAAAGAAAGAAGCAATGGCAAACCACTTATAATTTTTTTGCCAAGAAAACTTCAAGCACTTGTCCAGGCACTCACGGGGAGTCAAGACTGACTAAAAGACACCCAAAAAAGTTGCATTATAATAGCTGTGGAAATAAAAGAAAAGAAAATTTTCAAGTGGATAAAAAAATAATAATAAACAGACATTTCCGAGAATCTTCTTTTGATAAAATTTAAGAGACACTGTTGATAGGAGTTTGAGTTAGTGACTAATAGGCTTCAATTTCATTATGCAGCTGCACTCAGAACCATTGTGACTGCATCCTTTTGCGTCTTTCTCAGTTTATCAATCTGAGTCATGTTTTTTTTTTAATGCCTTCAAATGGCCGATAAACTTTTCTGTGGAGAGCATTGATTAGGCACTTTGTTGTGATGAGCCAAAGCAAATTGCTTGTTTGACAAGATGGGGCATATCCACACAACCTTGTGAAATCCTGTGTTGCTTGTAAAACAGTCTTTGAGTATGACGCAAATCATAGCTCCTTTACCAGCACATTCAAAACTGCGGATTCGTGTATTTTTCTGATTCTTCCTGTGCTATTTTCTCACAAGATTGACCACAGGAAATAAGTATGTCAATCATGTGTCTAGCACTAAAGAGCTAAGCTCCTCCTCAACTGAATAAAGCTAAAAATGAATGGGAGAGTTATAGCCACAATGCTGGCTTTTTTCTTTTCTTTTTACAAATACTTGGATACAACTTGTTAAGTCCTGGGCATGGGCGCAAAGAACGGAGACGAGACATCGGACAGTGACTTCAACTCTTTAATTTACAAGAAAGAATGGAGCAAAAGACCTGGGCAGCAGTAGCTCTTTTATAGAGCTTGCTGCCATCAAACAACCAATGAACTGAGTCTATAGTTTTCACAAGCGTCCAATCAGGGGTTCCCGTTAACAGCCAATCAGACTGGTCAAACCTGACCAATCACGACTCGCTATTCACGGGCCAATGAGAATTGCAGGATTACAAGCCTGCTGTAAGATGAAGCTGCTTAGGGTTGTATCGCTGCATTGGTTTAATCCATAACACCCCTCCCCCCTTGGTTCCGTCTGAGGGGTGGGGTGACGTATTCTCGCAAATAGGAAGGCCGTTTCACCTGTCTGCTCGACCTGCGCTGTTCCACTGGGTTCTGTTCTGGTTCTGGTTCTGGCTCTGGCTCCGGTGGGCTGTCCACTGGGCTGGATAGTGAGGACTGTGATTCCGGGTTTCCCTCGTCAGCGCTGTCTTCCGGGTTCCCTGGATCCGCCTCCATCGCAGTGCTGTCTCGTGGCGAGGCTGCTCCCTGGTTCGGTTCTCCCTCAGATGGTGAGTATCCCTTGGGCTGTTGGGTTTTGATTTCTTCTTCGTCCTCCTCTATGTTCCTCCCCCCCCAGCTAGAGGTTCCAGTGCTAATCTGGAACAGAGTTGGTCTATGTGTCGTTTCCATATCTTACCATCTGCCATTTGTAGGCGATAGGATCAGGGTCCTGTATTGTCGCGGGGACCCACAATGGGTCACCCGAGAAGTTTTTTGCAAACACAAGGTCCCCTTCCTGGAATGCCTGACACTTGCTGATGGATCCCGGGGGTTGTTCTGGCGGTTAGTTTGGGTGGAGGCGATCGAGATGTGAGCGAAGTTTCTGGCCCATCAGGAGTTCTGCTGGGGTTTTGTTCATGGTGCTGTTTGGGGTTATGTGTTGGATAAAAAGCATTCGGTTTATTTTGTCGTCAATATCACCGTGGTCCATTTTGTGCAGGGTCTGTTTTACAAATTGAACCATTCACTCAGCCCTACCATTGGCTGCAGGGTGAGCTGGCGATGTTAAAGCATGGCAGATGCCCCGATCTGCCAGGTATTGTTCGAATGGCAGGGCAGTGAATTGGGGGCCATTATCTGAGATGAGGACATCAGGAAGTCCGTGGGTAGCGAATAGTTTATTCAGTTCTTTAGTGACTGCGTCTGTGGTGGTGCTTTCCATTTTTTGGACTTCAAGCCAGTTTGAATAGGCATCCACTGTTTATAGGAAAGTGTGTCCTCTTGTGGGTCCCGCAAAATTGATGTGGATACGGGACCAAGGACCTCGAGGCATTTCCCACTGAGTTGGGGGAGTCTTTGGAGGAGCGGAGCGAGTCTCCTGGCATTTACTGCATTTTGCTACCCAAGTTTCTATTTGTCTATTTAAACCAGGCCACCATGGGTAACTCCTGGCCAATGCCTTCATCCGCACGATGCCTGGATGTCCCTTGTGCAGCATTTTCAATACCCTATATTGTAACTTCTCTGGGACTATGACTCTGTCTCCCCATACTATGCAACCTTTCTGGGAGAACAGTTCTGTTTGATGATTCTTAAATAGCTTGAACGTGTCATCGGTTGCACTGACCGGCCAACCTCGTTCTACCCAGCTGAGGACTCGTGCCAAAACAGGGTCCTTTTTTTGTCTCTAAGGCTATGTCTCCAGCGGTTAATGGCGGCGATTTGAGGGTTTCAATCTGTAGTATGGTTACGGTTGGAGCAGGGTCCTCTATAATGTCTGGTAGTGGCGAGCGGCTCAAAACGTCAGCTTGGGGAATGGTTTTCCCCGGGCGATGTTGCACTTGGTAATCGTAGGCGGCTAAAAACTCTGACCAACGTGTCATTCTTGGTGATAATATATGGGAAATTTGTTTGTTTCCCGCCAAAATCCCAAGTAGCGGCTTGTGGTCTGTAATTATGGTAAAGGGTCTCCCATATACATATTCATGGAAGTGTTTAATTGCAGATACAATAGCGAGGGCCTCTTTATCAAGTTGACTCTAGTTCCTTTCAGTCTTAGACAAGGTTCTCGAAAAGAACGCAATAGGTGCCTCATTCCCATTTGGTAGGACATGGCTTAAAATGGCTCCCACTCCAAATGGGAGGCGTCACAGGTAACCGTCAAAGGGAGAGTCTCGTTGTATTGCAATAATACAGCATCGGAGGTTAAAAGGTCTTTTATATCTTTGAACGCTTTCTCTTCATGCCATCCCCAAACCCAAGGAGCCTTTTTATCGAGAAGTCTATGTAGGGGTTCGGCTACAGTTGCCTTCTGGGGCAAGAAAATGTTATAAAAGTTAATGAATCCCAGGAAGGCTTGAAGGTCTGTCTTATTCCTAGGTCTCGGGGCTTTTTTGATTGCAGTTAGTTTTTTTTCAGTCGGGTGGATTCCCTGTCTGTCGAGAAGGTATCCCAGGAACTCCACTCTCTCCGTACAAAGTTGACACTTATCTCTTTTTACCTTAAGACCCGCGTCTTTGAATTTCTGCAGGACTTTTCTGAGTCGTTGTACTAATAATTCTTTAGTGGGGGCAGCTATTAGGACGTCGTCAAAATAAGGCACGACGCCTTTTATGCCTTGTAATAGTCTCTCCATTAAACTTTGGAAAATGCCCGGCGCCACGCTTACTCCGAATTGGAGTCTATTGCACTTAAAAGTGCCTCTATGTGTAACTATTGTCTGGGCTTCTGCAGTTGCTGCGTCCACAGGGAGTTGCTGGTACGCCTGAGCTAAGTCCAATTTCGCAAATATTTTTCCGCCACCCAGGGAATGAAGAAGGTGTTGAACCACCGGTACTGGATAAGCGCTCTGTTGAAGAGCATGATTTAGGGTGGCCTGATAATCCCCACAAATTCTTAACGAACCATCTGGCTTCATGGGCGTTACTATCGGGGTTTCCCAATGGGTGTGGTCAATTGGTTCCAATACACCCTGGGCTATTAGTTTATCGAGCTGCTCATCAATTTTAGGTTTTAAGGCAAAAGGTACTCGAGGGGGCTTAAGCTGAATGGGAGCTACATCGGGGCTGAGATTAAATGATATAGGGGTCCCCTTGTACTTGCCTAATGTTCCTGTGAACATGTCCTGGAATTCCTGGATGAGAGTCTCTTCCCAGTCATCATTTCTAGTATGGTGTATGCCGGCTAGTTCAATTCCGAGTGGGGTGAACCACTGTAACCCTAACAAGCTGGGTCAGTCACGATCGACAATAGTCAGGGGAAGCGTTGCTGTGCGGTCCTTGAATGATACTTGGACGTTGCTGGAACCGACAACTGGGATTCTGTTTCCCTGATAGTCTTTCAGGACGATTCGCTGCATGCTGAGGTCCTGGAGGGATATGGCAGGGATCAGTTGTTTGAGGGTTTTCCAGGATACCATTGATAGGGACGATCCTGAATCGACTTCCATCACACATGGTCAATTCTCAATACTAACCTTCACGCGTATCTTCTTTGCATCGAACGATGAAGCGTGGCCGATGATAATGGTTTGGTGGGCCTCTTCTTGTCTCGTTGAAAAGGCAGGTGCTTGGTTTCTGTAGTAGCAGTGGTTGTTCCATTGGTGGTTCAGACGGTCCCGGTTCTCAGGAGGTTTGCCTATCTCCCGACGGAGGTTGTTCTCCTTTCGGTTGGGACTGGACTCTCGTCTGTTTCTGCAGACCTTCGCGATGTGGCCTTTTTTTCCGCAGTTACGGCAGAGTGCGTCAAGGAATTTGCAGTCCGATCGCGGGTGGTTTGCCCCGCAACCGGCACATTGGTGTCGTTGGTTCCTTTGCTCTCGTTCTGAGAGGAACCAGTTGACCTCCTCTCCATCACTGTCTGAGAATGATTTGAGGTCTTCGTGGTGGGTAGTGGTAGCGTGCTTCTCAGTGGCGATTGGGACCTCGTCGGCGAGTTGGCGAAGTGGTGCGTTCGCTCAGTGCATTCGAGCGGCTGACTTCCTGGTTGCTTCTGCGGCAGTAGCGTCGGCGATGACATCTGTAAGGCTGATGTCGCCTTTCGCCATCAGCTTACTCTGCACGTGCGGTGCATTTAATCCCAGAACTATTCGGTCTCTTAGGGCTTCCTCTAAGTTTGCAAAACCACAAAGGCCTCCTAAGTTCCGGAGGTCAGCTACGAAATTACCAATGCTCTCATCCTTCCGTGGGTCCCTCTGGTAAAATTTGTGTCTTCATATCAATGTAGATACTGCGGGTGCATAATGGGCCCTGAGGATTGGGGCGAGGGTGTCCCAATCCATGGTCTTCACTTCCGCCGGTTTTGCCAATGCTTTAGCCATTTTGAAAATGGCGGTGCCGCAATGAGTCAGGAACACCGCTCGTTTCTTGCCAGATGTAGCATCTTTTAAATTGTTTGTCTCCAGGAAAATCTGGAAGCGGTCTATATACGAGTCCCAGTCTTCGGTTGCTGGGTCGAATGGAGCGGGTGGTATGGCACCGCTAGTCATCTTGCCGTCTGTTGCGTGCGCTCTTTCGCCACGTGCTCTGTCTTTGTCCGATATGTTCTAGTCAGCTCTATCGTCTCCGTATCCCATCCTCGTTGCCAGTGTTAAGTCCTGGGCATGGGCGCAAAGAACAGAGACGAGACATCAGACAGTGACTTCAACTCTTTAATTAACAAGAAAGAACGGAGCAAAAGATCTGGGCAGCAGTAGCTCTTTTATAGAGCTTGCTGCCATCAAACAACCAATGAACTGAGTCTATCGTTTTCACAAGCTCCCAATCAGGGGTTCCCGTTAACAGCCAATCAGACTGGCCAAACCTGACCAATCACAACTCGCTATTCTGGGCCGATGAGAATAGCAGGATTACAAGCCTGCTGTAAGACAAAGCTGCGTAGGGTTGTATCACAGCGTTGGTTTAATCCATAACACAACTGATAATTTGTAACTTGAAATCATGCTGTGGTTTTTCTTCTTTTTTCTTTAAATCATCTGGCTTCACCTACTTCTTTCATTAAATCTATTTTATTAGTATGTGGCTTAGGAAGATTGGGAAATCTGGAATGTCTGAAAAGCAGCCTCTCCTGGACAGCACAAGGATGAAGAAAGCTAAATACCTAAATGTAAAATGCAGTAATGATTTTGGTTGATGATGGTTCACCCTTTATCTATCTACTGGATTTTGTAAAAACAACAATTATTGCTCATTAATTCCTTCTTGAAGAGAAATGCAGTTCCTCATTTTAGAAAATTTACCTTATTATTATTGCTTTGTTATTATTATTTGGAAAACCACAGATTAGCATTACTTCATGAAAATATATGTACATATGTTTGAATATATTCTTAGGGTTTATTCAATTTTTAAATGTAGTGCATTATTTAGACAATTGAATTAGAGTAAGTATTAACTGTCATTCCAAAATAAATACCATTGTTTGATCTTGATCTTATGCTATATTAAGTTTAATTTCTCTCACATGGTTTTTCTGATGAAAAAAAAACGGAGTTGGAATATATTATTTAGGGGACAGAGTTATAAAGATTTCACAATCAATTTTCTGGGATATCAATTTTAGGATATTAATTCAAACGTTGGTAGCCATACTATTATAATTTAAATCACATAACATATTAAGCTATGATTTAAAAAAAAACATAATTAACTTGTCAAAGCACACTAAACATGTTTGCTAGTATACATAACATGCTTAACAAGCTACAAAATGCCATTAGGTTTTGTGTAAATCCAGCTAGTGCTATGAATTAGAAATGAAACTCTAATGGGGGCAGTCAAGTCTACAAGAATATAAAATTTCCATGACAGTTTGGCCCGATTCTTCAAAAATGAGCTTTTTGCATCAAGAGACTTAAACTACAATGTAAACAATAGCTTTTTGTCTTCAAATACCTGTGTTTGATTGTCTGACTGAAAATACACAGGGGACCAGAGGCCCCACATTCTCCATCCTGCTGTTATAGAAGAGATATAATTGTTTGACAGCACTGAAACTTCAATCTCAGTGGCCCTGTTTACAACTTGTTGAAGAGGTGGCTATGTTTGACAGTTTCCCCTTCAAAGGACTGCACTTGACCTATGAATAGTGATTCAATGAGACTGTCAGCATCATTACAATTAGCAGTGATTGGTTTGACTAGGCAGTTATATTGTTATGCCAAACATCAAAATCAGGTGTAATTTGACTACCTAGAGTGGGAAGGAGACAGGAAATGGAAGTTCCATGGTGTCAACACAATCTGTGGCTAAGTGCCAATTCAAGTAATGTTCTTGCTTCATGGAAGTTTACAGCATTAGGGAAATTAGGGTGGTAGGATACTACAATGGACAAGCTTTTAGAAGAAGGAATAGGGTAAAATTATGGAACTGCTGAAGGCAAAGGGCCGCAGCCAAGAAGTGATATTCTTCTCCAAAGTAGACCAATCAGTCCAACTGATGCAT
This sequence comes from Emydocephalus ijimae, assembly GCA_004319985.1. Lineage (NCBI taxonomy): Eukaryota > Metazoa > Chordata > Lepidosauria > Squamata > Elapidae > Emydocephalus > Emydocephalus ijimae. Next base: position 10,104 of record BHEV01059113.1, read on the forward strand.
TTCTCACTGCCATTATTTACTGGGGTACTAATTAGAAACTGGGGCACTAGTTATTCCTACATATCAACTTCCTCCCACAGTAATCATGGGATTAGCACTCTCAGATGTGAAATATTGTATTTTGTCCTGCACATTGAAATCTCTGACATATCTTGGTGTAAGTTTCCATCCAAAGTTAGCTTTAAAAATGTATTGGCTCAGAAATGCAGAAGGCCAGCTACTGACAACTTTGGGGGAAAAAAACCCCAGGCATATTTATTGTTCTTTTCTTCAGTTAAAGAATAACACTGACCATTTTTATTGCACTTCTACCTTTCTCTTTCGTCTTAAGGCAATATGAAATTTATTGTGAATTTCCTTTGGTGCAGCTTACATTATCAGCCTGTGTCAGTCAAATGGATTGTTTCCATCTCCCTTACTTTCTAACTGTCTACTGCTTCTTTGTTTTTAAATACACACACAAACTCATACCTGCCTATAAGAAGGATTATATTTCACAACAATCTCCCCAAACTTGAATGGAAAGATCACTTGCACAGCCTTCTCCGTCACCTCATAACTGAATAACATTAAAAGAAACCCTTATTCCTCCTGTGTAACACTTTCCATTCAATTTTATTTCTCCTTTCATTCTTTTTAGAGCGATCTGTTTTCTATCAAAGGAAATGACAACAGATGAGATTAATGGTAGTGATGATGGCAACAACAAATCAAAATGGAAGTTTCATTCTTGAATGGCAGAATAATAAGGACTTAGGTGTAATCAATGGGCTCCCCGAGGGCAGTGATAGCTAACATTTTTGGCACCAAGTGCCCAAAGCATGCATGTGCATCCCCAAAATGCAATATCCGTGCATCTTCCTATGCATGCACCAGACCCCCACATGGACATGCATCCTCGTGCATGCACCCTATCGCCCATGCATGCATGCATATCCCCAGAAGAGACCTGAAGACCAGCTGGCCAGCAGGAAGTGTGAGCACATATGTGTGGTGCAGCTGAGCTGGGGCGACGGCTCATGTGTCCACAGAGAGGGCTCTGTGGGCTACCTATGGTACGTGTGCTATAGGTTCGCCATCACGGTCCTAGGGTGATAAAGCAAAACCCAACTGACAAAATCAGCACTGCAATGCAAGACTCATCTCTTATATCAGTGTTGCAGTGTCAAACAGACATAGAAAAGAGAGGAAACTTGTTGCATGACACTGAAAGTTGCACTCCTATAGCAGGACTTAATTTAAAACAAGAATTTATATCAAGGGAATTTGCACTAGGGGTATGCATTGTCAGTGAATCAGGTGCACTTACAAAAGGAAATGGGAGGGGGACATTTCTCTTTGGAGTTCTGAGTATTAGGGAAGATTTGCCTGTTTGTTTGTGTGTTTATTTATTTATCATATTTGCATGGCCACTTAATGGCAACTCTAACCAGTTTCCACACTTGAGCACCAGCGATGCTCTGGCTGACTCTTCTCCAATTTATTTCCCTTAAATCCTCAGTAAACCATGGTGTGTATGTGTGTGCGTGTGTGCCAGGATCTCCAAGAGAGGAGAGATCGCATTGATGTGACCTGATCCAAAGCCTCCATCGCTGCCTTATTCCAAGCAGTGACCAGTGCCACAGATGGACCATGCAGCAGACCAACAGGAACAACTTCCAGCTTTCTCTGGAATCCATTCAGGTCCATCCAGGGGCAAGTCAATCTAATGGGTTCAGCTTTCCTGCAGTGGGTAGTGGAGAAAAAGGTGCTGTGGAAATATTATCATATCCTTAGTTTGCACATATCCTTAGTTTCATCTCCTCCTGGCCTTCTGTAGAATTTTCGCACAACGTCCTCATCATTTAGCAATGGGAGGAAAGAAGAGCCCCTCCCTCCCTCCTTCCCCCCCCTCTCCTTTGAGCTGAGTGTTCTTTCAGTCTACAGGGGAGTAACAAAGCTGCTACTGAAGATGGAGGAAGAACTCCAGGTGCCATGGTCCTTGAACTCCAGGCATAAAGTGGGAAATCCCAGGAGACAGGAAGCAGGATAAGATTAGAGTTTCTGCCAAGAAGAAGCTGTCTGCCCTGCAGCACCACAGGAAATGCACTGACGGTACAGAATTCCCTTGGAACAGAGATTGAGACCAGAATTAATTGGCTCAACTTCCCAAATGCTTTGGAAGCATGTGGAAGGCGCTTAGGGGTAAAGATAATGCAAGCTGCAATTGGAATTGTGAGCTTTTTCAATCCTTTATTTTATTTTATCAAGAATTGGCATTTAGAATTTTTTTTCAGACTCTTATACTTTTCTATTAATTAATTAAAATAACTTTTCATAATCTACATATCACTATGCATAACAAATCTAAAGGTATCTGCCCTGAACTCTGAACTACATAAGTACCTAAAGGCAACATTACTGTGAAAGTAAAATGGTTGCAAACCATTTCTGTGTTGCCTAAAAATTATTAATAGTGGCTCAGTAGTTCCATGATGATTAGGGTTAAACTGTCCTGTGCCCCTAGAAATAGGCAGGATATCAATGTTTGCATAAATGAATAATAAACATGAATGTTCTTTTTGCAATGCTTTGTAGAATGCCTTTATTTATTAATTATAATAAATGGACTCTTATGCCTCCTCCGCCACAAAGGTATCACTAGATTACATACATACTTGGAATTGACGTAATCAGCTGAATTAAGAGGGCTGTGCTGGATTTTTATCAGTATGGGAGAGGATTAGACGTGAGGCCCAGATCCAAAGGATGTTAGATGACACTCCTCTAACGTCCTGTACCAGAAAAGTGGAAGGGATTTGATTCTAGGGATCAGCATTCAGCCCATCAGCTTTTAAAAGTGATCAAAGCAGTGTGGAACCAGTGCCTCGGCTCAGAAGAGAAGATTAGCAGGAAGTAATTAGTGTTTGCTAACCTCTTGAGGGTTTTCCCTACTGGCTGAGCCTGAGGGCAGATAAATATTTCAAGAATCCATATTAGCGCCGATCTGTGTTTAAAATCATGACTATTTTTATATCACCTTGGACAAGGTCATAGTCTTAGCACCAAATTAACCATCCCCAGGAAGCACTCAGGTAATGTTTTAATGCAACTTTGAAGATTAGGTAAAGGTAAAAGTTTCCTGTCCAGTTATGTCTGATTCTAGGGCCGTGATGTGTGTGCCACAGATGGCATGTGGAGCCATTTGTGTGGACACGCGAGCCCCAGCCAAACTTACCTGCACTGCACATGCGCACACCTCCCAGCTGATTTTCGGCCCATTTGAGGCCATTTTCAGACTCCCTGAGGCTCGAGGGAATCCTCTGCAGCCTTGGGAGGCTGAAAAATGGGCCTACCGGAAATACCAGAAGTGCCTGTTTTCAGTCTCCGGAGGCTTCTGGAGTCCGGGGGAGGCTCCTGGGGGGGTTGAGGGAAGCCTCCGCTACTTTTGGAGGCCAAAAGCAGGCCTGGTAAGGGGTGCGTGGTGGGTGTTGCACACACATGCACAGGGGGGAAGGGGTGCATTGGATTTTGGGTGCTAGTGCGCATACGCAATTTTTGATACAGGAGTTTCAAAAGGTTAGCCACCACTGTTCTAGGGCATGGTACTCATCTCTGTTTCTTGGCTGTTCGAATATATTTTCTGCGGTCATGTGACAAGCATGGCTATATGCCAAAGATGCATGGAATACTATTGTCTTCCCACCAAAGTGATACCTATTTATCTATTCCCATTTGCATGCTTTTGAATTGCTAGATGGACAGGATCTGGGGTAGGAATTGGAATTCACTTCGAGTCTCAAGCATGGGCTGTCAGTTTTCCAGCTGACAAGTTCAGCATTTTTAACCGCTGAGCCAATCATGCCCAATCTTGAAGATTATTAGTTCATTGTATGAATGTTCTAGGTGTCTTCCTTTTTTCTTGAATAAACACATTAATAGTCTAAAAATTTGGACACAACATGGGATATTTGGGGTCGACAGGACCAATTTTCCAGTTGTACCTCAAACCAAACTACTACTGGAAAGTCTCAAAACATTGGTTTTGAATATTTGCCATGCCTAGCACAAATGTATATGTTTAGTTTCAGCTAATTCTGTCACTTTTACATCCACATTAATTAAAATTTTCTAAAAATAAAAATTGATATGGAAATGTTTTTCAAAATAAATAGATATGTTTTTCCTTTCAAGGTATTATATTAAACATATATTCCGTTGCCATTCTTGAGATGCAGTAAGACATATGGAAAATACCACAGGTCATTTTGCATTTTACACTGGGATGTGCAGACAAGGTTACTTTATGCCTGCATTCAGCCCTGAACAGGTAGTAATGAATCCCATAAGATCCTAAATTTTATTATGTGATTTATATACATTAACTATATTATATATTTTATATGTGACCCAAGGCAATTCCTCTTCATTCAATGCAGTCAAGGCAAGCTAAAGGTTTGATACCCATGAATTAGACAAAAATATCATGTAGTGTCTCAGAATGCTTTGCTTGTGAAGTTCCAAATTCTTTCCCAGGTTTTTGCCCCCCAAACCTGTCCAATATTCTGAAGTATAATTGCTAATCATTGTAGGAAATATGTTGCTTGATCAGAGAGACAAATCATTCTTCCTAGACAAATTTAGATTGCCCTGTGCAAATGGAGATTTTGACTAGAATGAAAGTGGAGCCAGAATCCAAGTGGGTAGTATTTATGAGAGGGCTAAACAGGTTGCTACAGGTTCTCCAAGGTTTAGGCCAGTGGTTCCCAACCTTTTTTTCACCCTGCACCCCTAAAGACATTTCATTCGAACCTCGCACCCTCTGAAATTTAGAGTTTAGGAACTGCTGAACGCGTTAAATATATGGTAGGATTGAATCTTTTCAGCTATGTATGTGACGGCCACTAAATAACAATACTTAACTCTAAAATGAAAACAAAGTTAATCCATTGCATAATAAATAAAAATGCCAACATGTAGCCAATATCCTATTATTTACCTGGACTTTTCTCACACCCCCTGAAATATCGTCTCCCCAGGTTGGGAACCCCTGGTTTAGGCGAACTCGTAGCTAATGTCATAACATTAGCTACGGGTTCACCTAAACCTCGGAGAACCTGCCGAATCCCACCCTTGGCTGGCCCTGCCCTTCTGGCTCCGCCCCTCTCACCCTTTCCCTCCCAGGAGTCTCCACGCAGCCTGTTTTGAATGCAAGGTAAGTGCAGGGGCCACATGGAGGCTCAAGGAGGGTGAAAAATGGGCCTCCTGTAGGCTCTGGAAGACTGGAAAAGGGCCCATTTCCAGCTCCGGAGGGCCTCTGGAGCTCAAGGAAGGCCGTTTTCACCCTCCCAGAGGCTCAAGGAAAACCTCTGGAGCCTGCGGAAAGCGAAAGATGGGCCTCCCAGGAGTTCTCCCAGAAGTTTCCGGAGGGCCTCCGGAGCCTGGGGGGGGGGGAACCTGTTTTCACCTTGCCAAAGGCTCGAGAAAACCCTCCAAAGGCGAAAACACCGCCGTGATGCAGGAGGCTGACCAGGCCACGTCCACCCAGCGACTGGGCAGAGAACCAGTTGCTGAAATTTTTGAAGCCCACCCCTGAGGATAAATATCACGTCTGGTTGTCATGCTGTAGGTCCTTCCTTCCTCTGACTGAGAGACCAATGGTTAGTTGATTACATGCAACATATAATCCCTCCATAAATAGATGTTTGTGTTCCCAGAACACTTTGGCAAGTCCTCAGAACTAAGAAACTTGATAATGGAAAATGATGAGTATTTATTTTCAAAACTTAGAACAGTACCTACTAATATTGTGCAGCTTTTGAGCCAAAACATAATGTCAACTTGATGTACAACACGATATTCCTGAAGAATTTGCTTCCTTTTGCAATGTGGGCTCTTTGTTTCCTGTTCTTTTATTTCCTCTGTTTTTCCCACTCAACTCCTCAGTAACATTGGCATTGTTTCATAGGCATTAAAAGCTCTCTAGAGCATGAAGATTTTTCTCACTTTGATCCAAGTACCAAATTCATCCTTATACCTGATATTCTGCAAATTTTATGCTGGTCCCTTTAAAATTTTGCACCATTTTATTAAGTGCTGTGCAGCTGTGTAGTTTGAGTCCTCTTTCCATTTCAATGTGGATAAATTGCAGCTGTATTAAAGAGTTGCTAGATAAACCTTGACTGATTGTCAGTGTTAAAAAAAATATCCTAGACATAATGGAATCTATTTTTTTATGTGTACCATTCAATGAACAAATTTGTCTGTTTGTTCTTTTTGTCCCTCTTGCATATAAGTACTCATGTCTATCCAGTTCTGTGTTCAGGTTATCTACTAATTTAATATCCCACAGGAAAAAAATACTTCATATGTGATTTAAATAAAATCCAGGCCAGATATAGTCGTAGAGATGTGTGTGTGTGGTGGGGGAGGTGTATGTCCTTTCTTTTGAACATTTTTGATGGCTGACTGAGGGAGTCTGAAAATTCACATGAGTAGATGAAGCCATATACATATATGCTCTTTCTTTCTTAAAAGAAAGATCAACCTGCAGAACATCTTGAAAAATGAATTGAAAATGGCTAAGAAGATATATACAGCATGTTAATGTCCATTGTTTCTGTTATGTACTGCGCATGAGTCACAGTAACTGGAGACAGCTTTAGAACAGTGAACTTCAACTCTTTATTTACATCGTGCAAGCAAATAATAACGGTTAACTCTGC
>BHEV01059115.1:0-33109 GCA_004319985.1 Emydocephalus ijimae
GGGGGGGGGGGGGGGGGGGGGGGGGGGGGTGAGCTGGCGTAGCCTCCAGCACAGCTGGGGCTGGAAAGGGGAAGGAGGGGCTCACCTTGAAGAGTCCTGTGTTGGCAAAGATCTGGTACTTGCCGTGGGCCGTCATGAGGGAGCCATAACTGGAGCCACGCTGGAGAGAAGCCGAGGCCGAGAGTCACAGCCAACTGAGGCTGAGTCGGCAGGAGGGGGAAAAGGCCCCATCAAAGCTGAGGAGCTGGGGAACAGGTGGGGGGCTGGGCCTTGGAGGGACCCCCCGTGAATGCCCCATAGTACCTACCAGTGAGAGGGTGAGTCGGCTGCCTGCCCCCTTGTGGTAGCGCTCCGAGCCCCCAAACTGCAGGTCCTCCCAGCGTATCCGCCACAGCATGCTGGCCAGCTCCTTCTCCAACATCAGCTTCCTGCCAAGACCCACAATGGCTCCTGAGCTCCCTGACCCAGCCATGGCCCCATGGCTCATGCCCCTCCCCCCCCCCCATGCCCTGCAACTGGACCCGGGCTGGATTCAGGGCTGAGTCTGCAGCGCAAGAGCCAGAAGCTGCTCCGGCACCTGCCACACCCCAGCCAAGGCCTCCAAAGGCCAGCCAGCTCATCCCAGGCAGCCTGGCACATGTGAACGCGCCTGCCAGACCTTGCTCTGGTTTATGCCACTGTGTGAACGTCCGGACCTCATGGAGGTGGCCCTTCTCCTCCAAAGGCTGAGGAGGAAACACCTGGCTAAGCCCAGCCTGGCCCTGACCATGCATCACAGGGGTGGCCATTGCAGCCATGGCCCTCCCCCTCCCGGGCTGCACACTGCCTGTCTGGCCAGGGTACCCCCCTCTTCTCGCCCGCTGTACTCCAGGCCCCCCAAGAGTTTGCTCAGGCACCTGAAGATCAGGAAGCTGGAAGCCCCAAACATGATGAAAGTGAGTCCGGCCCCCAGCGCCAGGATCGCCAGGGTGCTGAGCGCACCTGTAAGGACACCATAGATCAGGCCGGGGCTCAGCCACCCCCAGAGGAACACCGGCAGGCAGCTGGGTGTCCCAGGTGGGTCTTTCTGCGGAGGGAGCCGGGGGGGGGGGGAAATACGTCCCCTGGAAGGAGAGAACCAGCTGCCCACTGCAGGCAGGCCATTCAGAGGAGGGAGGAGAAAATGGGCTCAGGGATTCTCCAAAGCTCTTCCAGGGTGAAGGGAATCCCACCTCTCCCCCGCTTTCTTTGGGCAGCAGGCCTAGAGACACCCACTTTTGTCACAGGAGGGGTCATCCATGTCAAAACAAGGGGGGTTATCCAGAGGCGGCTGCCCCTTGAGCCAGTGGATAGGCCCCAGCCACTTCAGCTGCTGCTCTGATCCCACGTAGTGTCCGACGATCTGTGGGCAGAAGGCTGTTGGCTCACCTGGCCAGCTGCTGCCATTGTTGCTCCGCCTGCCCACCAATGGCCAGGAGAAGGGGGGCTGACTGCCCTAGACTTTGTCCCTCCAGGAGAAAGAAGGCCGGTGTCTCGTGGCTGGGGAGGATGGGCATGCGGGTGGGCTGGGCTTAGCGGCTGCCGAGGGGCTCCAGCTTACTTGGTATGTGCCACTCTCCCCCTCCTTCATGGCCCACAGGTTGAAGTCTGTGTCGCGGTCATTGTTCTGATCCATGCTCACGGTCCCAGTGACCCCTGGATGAACAAAATTGCCCTGGCATTTGGGTCAGGCCCCTAAGAACAGTTGGGACCAGCAGCACCGTGACCCAATCCCCTCCTGTCCTCCTCCCGTCTGGGCCCCAGACCTCCAGCCCCCCCCCCTGCTTCTAGGTCTGGGAACCCCGCTCCTTGCAGCCCCCGTACCCTGGAACCTGCGCCCCTTCATCTCTTCCAGGATGCGGCTGTTGTTGAGTTTGGTGTCGCCCTTGTGGAGGGTCTCGTTCAGGGCCAGGGCGTAGAGGAGCAGTCCGTCATGGAAGCAGCCGGCCACCAGGTTTTTCTGTTGCGGGGGAGGCAGAGAGGGAGGCAGAGGCGTTGCTCGGTGCCCTCCAGGGCGCCTCCCCTAGCAGGAAAGCCAAGCAGTCGAAGGGCCCACCCTCGGGAGGACCCCTCCTCCAGGAATAGGGCGTGGCCCCGTCAATTTAACCTGCTGTCAGCTATAGGGTGACTTTGGGTGGCCCAAATGCCCTGCGGTTCCCATCTACAACAAGCAAAGGTGTCCAGGACACAGGAGCCCTTCTCTGCTCGGATGCAGAGGGGCCCACTTGCACCCCGGGCAGAGGGCCCCTCCTCCACAGCACCCCTGCAGTCAGCCCTTTGAGCCAGAGGCTACAGCTAGGGAGGCTTTGCTCTTCTTTAAAGGCAGAAAACAGGAGCGCGTCTGTTTCGGGAAAGGGGAACAAAACTTCTGCTGCCCCAGAGGAGACCAGGAGCAGCTCCGGGTGGAGAGCACCGCTTTTGCCGGCAGCCCAGAGCGCCAACAGTCTTTGAAGGCCTGCTGCCTTCCCGTGCCCCACGGCCCTCCCCAGCCAAGCTTGGCTGAACGGACACCGGGCGCTTCGAGGCTCCCACTGTAGAAGGGCCGGAAGGTGGCAGGGCAAGGGGGGGCTCCACTGCTGTGGTCCCTCAGGGGACCGAATGCCACCAGCCCATATCCTGCAGACTCTTCTGCGCTTGGGCCCCCTGAATGAGCAGGCCTGGCTCTTCAGCCAGCGGACTGGCCAGCAGTTGAACAGCCAATCAGGAAACAGCCATTGCTCAGTGAACAAGGAAGGGAGAGGTGTGAATGCAGCCCAGCCCACCCCCCAATGCCTTTCCCTGCCTGCCTGCAGATTCCTGGGAAACTGCACAGAAAGTGGGGAGGGGAGGCTAAAAATAGGAGCAGCCCCATGGGGAGGGGGCAGGATGTGGGTGGGAGGTGGCCGTTGTTTCCTGTCTGCACCCAGAGTCACTTCCACAGCCTGGTGAAAGGGGGCCCGGCTGCTCCCCCCCCCCAAGGAAAAGGTTAATTACTCACACTCTGCAGAAGGGGAATGGATGAAAACGCCCCCTCCCCAGTGCTGAGAGACCCGGTGGGACCTCCCTCCCTCCCTCCCCCACTCCATGCCAACCCAGACGGGGCAGTTCCAGGTGCCCCCAGAGCAGCCCTGCTCTGAGCCAGGTGCCCCGTGGGCCTCTTCGTTCAGCATGGCTGGCGGTGGCAGCTAGCAATTCCTGTGCCATCGCCGGGCAGAGGTTTGGGCGGAGACCCCTGACCTCAACTGGGGAGACACACATACAGTCCCCCCTTCTGCCCGGCCCCTCAGGGTCTTGGCTCCCTCCCCTCCCCAGCCCCCCAGAGTTGGCCTTGGCTGGCTGAAGGGGCCCCTCAGGGGCCCCCCTGTAGCCTCTCTTCTCTAGGCAGCCCGGAACTTGTGGGGTTCCCCCCCCAAAGCTTGCTGCAAGCAGAGGCCGAGGAGGCCAAGAAAGACCCTGTCACCCCACCTGCAGGGCTTCCCTCCCCAGTTGAGTGTCCCCTCAAAGAGGCCGGTGAAACTCTCTGGCTCCCCCTCTGGAGCTCCACCATGGGGCACCTCAGGTGGGGAAGGGCCCCGTTCGTTCTCTGGGCTTTCATGGGTGGGGGAGGTCTGACTGGACCAGCCGAAAAGTGTCACTTGGGGTGGCCATAACACACAACCTGCAGGGCCCCCACTGAGCAGAGCACAGGTCATCCCACCCAAGGGGGTGAGGAGGAAGGAAGGCCTTCAGACTATCCTCAGGAGAGGGAGGAGGAGGAGGAGGGGGCGGTTTGGTACAAAAGGCTGGAAAGGTCTCAGCTGGACAGGATTAGACAACTTTGCAGTAGGGATTCTACCCCCCCCCCCCCCCCNCACTCCAGTCCTCTCAAGGCCAGTCGGGGCCCCGCAGTGACAGCTCCAGCAGCAACGGGGCCCAGGATCTGGGGAGGCCCTCAAAGCAGCTGCACCACACCAAGTGATGAAGGACACAGCCGCTGCCTTAACGCAGCAAGCGAGGAGCTGGCAAAGTTCCTCTGCTCGCTTCGGCCAGGAGCAGGTGAGGGGCCCTCAAAACGGGCCCCTCACCATCTCAGGGCCTCCATCCATGCTCGGGAAGGCCGGGAATGACCTGAGCTGGCCTCTGCTCACCGGGTGACACCCCCTCCCCCAACGCAAAGCCAACGAAGAGGGGCTGGCCGAGGGGGCTTCTCCCGAAGCAGCGAAGGCGAAGAAGGCCACAGGCTGCCTCCCCAGGCAGGCTGGGAAGCCTCCCATCGGCTTTTGCCCTGCAGAGCTGCGTGTGGCCAGTCGCTCTGGGCAAAGGCTGCCGTTGCTGGCCCAGCACTTGCCTGGATCCTCCTGCCGGAGGCTCTGCAGCTGCGTAGAGGCAGCTGTCTGTGGACGGCCAAGAGGCGGCCTCCCTTCCCAGCAAGAGGCTTCGCCTGGGGGGGGGGTGAGGGGACACTCCTCTTGCCCAGCTAGGAGCTCAAGAGGGGGAAGGCCAGGTGGGGCGCTTACCAGCGAACCACTGAGCTCCACCTGGTACTCCTGCCGAGCCCGCAGGATCAGCTTGTTCTGGAAGTCTTGGTACTCCAAAGTTTGTGGCTCATGATAGGTGATCACCAGCACCGTCTGCAAGAAAGGCCATTGGCCGAAGGACATGGGAGCCCATGTGCCCCTGCAGCTGAGGCACCAGCCCCCCCCCTCTTTCTCTCTCTCTCACACACACACACACACACCATGCTTCCTGCATGTAGCTGTCTGGAAATCTCACCCCGGGCTGCCAAATGACTCCCACCTGCCCTCTCCTGGCAACCTCTGGGGGCTGCTCAGGGCTCCCCTTGCCTCAGGCATCAGCCTTGCACCTCCCCCACCCCGTCTTGCCCCATCTGCTCCTCCTGAGCATTTCTGCAAAGCCTGGAGAGAAAGACTGTTGTCCTGCATTGGGAAGTGGCTGAGAGGGAGGGGCAAGGAAGCCACCCTGCACTTCATCACAGCCTCCCCCCAGACAGACACCTTTTGAGGCAAGCAGATGCTGGCCGGGTGGAGGCCCTGCTGGCTCCCAGGGCCTGCTGCTCCCCCGCAGCCCAGGCCCCTCCCCCTCCCTCCTCCTGGGCTTCCTGGAGCTTATGTGCAGGCTTCCTGAGGAGTCTCCCCTACCACCCCCACTCCCCCTTGGGAACCTCAGCTCTTCCAGCCGTGGGCCACCTACCAGGCCCAAAGGAGACATGCGCAGCCCCCCTCCCCGCTTGGAGGACGGAGAGCCGAGAGTCCTTCCGCTCTGAGACCCCAAGGGCAGAGCCCCCCTCCCTCTGGAGCCTTGTCCTCCAGGCAGAGCCAGCCTCCCAGCACCGGGTTTCCAGAAGAGCAGCTGGTGGGGCTCCCCTCTGCCCGGCCCAGGCCCTTCCACCAAAGGCCTCCCCACGCCTGGGACTCCAGGGTGCCGGCTCCCCTCTGCCCGGCTTCTGGACTGACCTGGAAGGCCTCCCGCAGGTCCGGGCCCTCCTTGCTCTGCCAGGGTTTGGCAGCCCCCAGGTGCCCGTCCCCTTGCAGGCTCTCCCCAAAGACGTCCACATAGAAGAAGACGTAGTCGCCGTGGGTCAGGCCCTCCGACTGGGCTCGACGCATGACTTGGTGCAGCATCTCCAGGGGGCCGCAGATGTAGATGACTGCCGAGAGAAGAAGGGCCTGTTGGCTCAGCTGCTCTGCCTGTCCGTCTGCGGCCAATGCTCCCCCCTCCCCCGTGGCTGTCAGTGGAGCCCCCAACCCCCACACGGTCATGTTCCTGGTAAGAAGCAGGGAGGACATCAAATGTGACTACTCAAAATTTCCGCTACCGGTTCTCCAGAACTGGTCAGAACCTGCTGAATGCCACCTCTGGACCCAAGCAATCCATTTGTTTTATTTGATTTAAATGGAAGCGGCATTTCGCACTCACTATGATGAAACCCCCAGCTCAGCTCCACAGAAAGACAGGGGGGCTGAGCCCCACCTGGCCCCACTGAGGGCTGGAGACGTTTCCCTGAGTTATTTGTCATTTGTGCTCTAGCGAAGAAATTGGATCCAATACTCAGCTACAATACATACAATGTGTCCGCCAGCTGTGCTTAGCAGGGCCCACTCCAACCTCTCCAGGAATGGAGGCACCTGAGCGAGCCCCCTCTGGCTACTGCAGAGAGCTATTCTGTGCCACAAGGAGTATTGGGGGGGGGGAGGGCACCTGCCTTCACTGGAAGAAGAGCCCCTGGGATGTGCAGGGGAAGGGAACTCCCCCAGGGATGGGACTCTCCCTTCCTCAAAGCTCCCTTCTGGCTCTGCTTTTGTCATGGCATTTGGGGACTCCCAGGAAGCGCTCACTTCACCCGGGCCGTTCTCCTGCCTCTCCTGTTCCCCCAAAGGCCAAGACACGGGGGGGGGGTCCCATTTGCACACCCCTTGGATCAGTTTCAGATGGGAAATGAAAGAGCTGCCCTCCCCTTGGATTAGCAGCCCTGAAAACCATGTAAGAGAGCAGAGAAGGTCAACTTGATGCTCCCCCACGTGACTCCCAAACATGCGGGATGCAGCCAGGATGGGTCAGGGGAGGAGGGAGAGGGGAGGGGCGTCTCACAGCTGGAGGGGCAGCTGAAAGGGGCTGAGGAGCTGGCCAGAACAGGAGGAGGGAGCATCAGAGGCGCAGCGAGGCCAGCAAAGAGACTGGTTTAGGCAGCCTCAGAGTGTCCTGCCCCTGCTGGAGACGGACTCTGAGGAAGAGGAGGAACAGCCAACAGGGAGTGGAAGTGTGGCTCCAGAGGTGGTGGAGGAGGCTGGGGAAGGGCAGAAGTCGGCTGAGCAGTCAGAGGAGGACCCAGGCCCATCCCCTATCCATCCTAGGACACGCAGGGAGGAGAGGATCAGGGAAAAGCCAGGTCTACTCAAGAGGAGATTACCATGATCTTGCAGGTGGGAGCTATGTATTTTGCTATGTATTGCTATGTATTTGCAACTGCGCAGTTTAGAATTGCTGAAGTCAATTAGTGTTCACCTTGAAAGAGGCTTATCTTTGCTGGCATTCTTCCCATGGACTTTTCTCAGTTATTTTCCTGGAGTTTATAATTAGTTATCTTGGCTTTCTTCAGAACTCTCATCAATGCAGTTTGTTTTGGTTTTTTGTTTGCCTCATTATTTACTTTTGTGACTTTAAACTGTGCCCAATAAAACAGTGAAGTTAAGTTGAAGGCCTTACCGGACTTTAATGTATGTTTTGGGTTTGGGGTTATTTTGAGACTACGGGTCATCACACCAAGAGATGCAACTTCAGGAGAAGCAACCTGGAACTACGGAGGAATTTCCTGGCAGAGGGGACAATCAATCCATGGAACGGCTTCCTCCATCCCTGGAAGGCCTTAAGAAGAGACCGGACAGACACTTGCCTGGAGGGGTAGAGGGTCTCCTGCCTGAGCAGGGGGTTGGGCTAGAAGACCTCCGAGGTCCTTTCCCACCCTGCCATTCTGTTAAGACCACTCGAGTTCTGAACAAGGAGGAAACCAGAGGAATCCTTGGTTGTTTTCTGGCAGGTGTAACACCATCAGGGCCAGTAAGGAGGGCGGTTTGAGGAAGCAGAGGCCCCAAAGACCCAACCAGAAGATTAAGGCTGGACGAGCTGTGAGAAATTGCCAGGTCAGTTTCCACAGGCAAACGTGGAGAATTAACTGCACGGCTTACGAGATGCACCTGACCCTCTTAGCAGAGGCAATTTGCTGCAAGGGGGTTGGGGGGCGAGGAGCGGCAAAGCAATTTGCTCCCTTCCTCTGAAGGCAGAAGAGGAGGGCAAGAGCCGGTTCTGACCACTGGAGGCGGCGTCACTCCCAGAGGCGTTTCTGACCTAGGGAAATGGCGAACGTGACCTGGGCATGAGGGAGACCATCCTCCCCGCTCCCTTCCGATGGCGTTGGAGGCTCCGGTGCTGCTCCCTGCCTCAGCAAGGAAGGAGCTCCTGCCACGACAGGCAGGCACCGGCTGGGCCCTGCTGGGCTTTGGGAGGAGCTGGCGGTGCTCAGCCTGCGCTTGGGACCACCCATCGTAGGCAGCCTCTGACTGGGGTCTCCAGGGCTTCTGCTGCAGAAATACCCTCCCCCTCCCAGGACAGAGAGTGAATCTGACTGATTAGGGTGAAAAGAGCAGCCAGGGCAGCTGTCCTGGGGCTGCAGAGAGCCCTGTTCCAAGGGGCGTGGCGCCTCCTGGGAAGGAACCTCTGCAGGGCTCCAACAAAGCCACCAGAATGGGCTCCAAGTGGGGATCTGACTTGGTTACCTGGCAGAGCTTGAGTGGGCCCATGCCCAGGAGGCAGCCTTGGCCACTTGGGCATCAGATCGATCCTCTAGCCAAGGCCCCCTGGGAGCGGAGGAGGAGGAGGCGTGCTTAGGGCCAGGGACTACAGAAATAGCCCTGATCAAATTATGCGGCAGCTGTTACAAATATACCAGTTAAGCTCAGGAGGACAGGAATGAAAAGGTGCCCCTGCTGGGCTCTCTTTAGTGTGGGGGCGAGGGAGAAGCTCACGGGCTTGGAGATACTGTGATTAACGGCCTCTATAAACAGAGACGGGGTGCATCTTCTGGGGCCTCTTTCCTGGCGGGGCAATACCAGGCCTTGGACTGAGGGAGACGTCCATGCAGACAAAAGGCCCTCGCCAGCTCCAAAGGCATCAGGCTTTTGCCTTGCCTCCACTCCTTCCTTCTTGAGACGGGGTTTAGCTCTGGAAAAAGTAGGCCGCGTGGAGCCCTTCCGGTTTCAGGCTGCAGCACTGAGGCTGATCAACCCCATGCCTGTAGGGCAGGTGGATGTTAATGGGGTGCCCACCCCGGCTCTCCTTGACCTCCCAGCAGCCTCCAACACTGGGGATCCTGGTGTCTTTCTGAACCAGCTGAGATCTGGGGGACGGAGGCCGTGCAGCAGTTCTCCTTTTAGCACATGATGCCGGTGGGTGGGCAAGTCACTGGCCTGGAGTATCTGTCTGCTCCGGGTCAAGGAATGCGGTCAATGCCCTGGTCCTGTCCTGGTGTTTGGAGGACCATGTCAGAGACAGGATGATGGTTATCAAGAACTGTGGGGTTCGGGTTAGTTCCCCAGCATTGTCATCTCCTTGAAGGAGGAGACGCACCGCTGCCTGCTCCAGAGCTGACGACCCCTCTCTGAAAGATGCAAGGGGCACAGAGCGAACCAAACTGCCAATCACCTCCCAGACAGCCTTAACAACCTAGAAGGGACCTGGGTTTCCTGGGCAACTGGCCAAGCTCTTAGTTCAGAGGACCCTGCAAAATCTGTCTTGGCCTTCTCTCTTTCTGCATAACCTGGGCCGCTGGGTCTGCCACTAAATGCCCTTGTCTTTTTCTGCAATACCACAAGAGTTTCAAGAAGATGGAAAAAACTCAGAGAACAGTCTTGAAGAATAAATAGCAAGAGCACTTAGACTATATACCGCTTCACAGAGCTTGACAGCCCCCTCTAAGCGGTGTACAGAGCCAGGATCTTGCCCCCAATAATCTGGGTCATTTTACCCACCTCGGAAGGACAGAAGGCTGAATCAACCTTGAGCCTGGTGAGATTTGATCTGCCAAATTGCAGGCAGCCTATGTTCATCTCCAGGGCGAATATGGAGAAGGAGGTGTGTTTGGGTCTATTTATGAACCACCAGAAGCATCTGGGTGGCCACCCTGGAAAACCAGTCGCTGGACCTTCCCCTGATCCAGCAGGAGGAAACCCACCCTCTTTGGAGACCCAGAAGCTCCCTGCTGAAGGCCACCTCCAAAGCTTCCGAGTTGGGGGTGAACATTGCTTCCTGCGACAGCGGATTCTTCAGACGGAGTACATGCAACGGAACGGAGGCTGCCCTTCCTTTTCAACTGGCATCGCCCATCGCCCAGTTCATGGGACAAGCCTGCCGGGTGCCTATCAACAAAGGCCAAAGGTGCCCCTTGCAGTTTCTCCCACATGCCTCTGCCACACTCCCCACAGGAGGTCTTTTTTTCCACACAGTCCGTCCCTTTCCTGCAGTTTTTCTGCTTCCTCTTTTTAAGCCAATGACAGTTCACACAGTCATTGCAGTAATCCAGCAACCACATGGTTCTCATGTGCCATACTCGAAACCTACCCAATGGGTTGGATCTGCCCCAAGCAGCCGCCTCCCCTTAGAGGAGAGCCCCATAACTTGCCCTGAGATACAGCCCAAGCAAGCGAGCTTAGCAGAGCCACAGGTGCCAATCCCCACGTTACTCTCAGGCAGAGCATGCTAGTAGGCCAGCCAATGTACTGGCACACTGGTACACTGGCGTGGTCTTCTTCCGAAGCCACAAAGGTCTAAAAGGCAAGTCGAGCAGGCCTCCCATTCTAGCAGGAGGGACTCAACGACAGGTGTGGCCGAAGGCAAGGCAGAAAAGTCACACCCACCCACTCTGTGGAAGGTTCCTCCTTTTCTTTAAGACCCCCAGTTTGAATCCTGATGGCTTGTAGCTGCCGATTGAGGCGGTCCCTCCCAGGCACCCTGGTAAATGCCCACTGGCTTTCTCCCTTTCTTATGTGTTTTCAGCTCAGCTGGCTGGAATTCAGAGTGAGGCCGCCCTGCACCAGCTGCTCTGCATTGCCTGCCTTGGCGAGATGGTTTAGGAGTCTCTGCTGTCCACCCAGAGGTCAAAGCTCCTCCACCCCCCACCCCTCTGAGTTGGAGGGCAGAGCTGTCTGGCCTCAGGCAGTTCATGTGTGTGTCTCTCTCTGGAGGGAGATGCACCCCCCCTCCCCCAGCCACTGACCCTCAAGGAGTTTTAGACTACATTTTAGGGAACCTCCTTAATTGGCCAAACAGGAAGGGAGGGGAATTCCCAGGTGAAGCTGCCAAACAAACTCTCACCAAGGTGGAAGCTTGGCTCATAAGCCCTTCACGTGAAACTCAGAGGTGCGCAAACAGAGCTGGCGCCTTAATGTTTACAGACCTTAAACTTTGGGGCTGAGCGATCCCGTCCCCTCGTCGCTCTCTGCGCAAATACAATTGAGAGTTTATCTTCGCAACCGCCGCACAAAGCTGGTTGGGTGCATCCGGGTCTCCTGGCCACAAGCCCTCCCCGCCTTTCCCTGACGCCTAGCAAGCCGGGCAGTTCCGCGGAAGGCTGGAGAAAAACCAGGCGGGGGCAGGAGGGGAGAGGTCGGTGCCGGCAAGACCCTGTTTGGGTGGGCCGGAGGCAGCCTCCAGCACCGGCTCTCCATGCCCGCTCGCCCGGCCCTGCGGGACCCGTCGTGGAAAGGCTATCCGGGGCGGTGCTGCACAGGGGCTGAGCTGCGCGCCACCCTCGGCCAGACGGAGAAGCCGGCGAGCGAAGGAGTGTGGCGCAGACCTGGCCCCGCGCGGGAGACCTGCAGTCCGCAGCGAGGGAGGCCGGCCGGCCCACGCCACCCAGGTGGTGGAGAGAGTGGAGCCACCGCCTTTGAAGCAGCGCAGCCAACGCCGAGGCGGTTCCGGCACGAGGGAGCCATGCTGGGCCTCTCCGTGGAAGCAGGAAGGCCTTTTCCTTCCAGCGCGGGTGGCAGCGCCAGGAGGCCGACCCGCTTGACAGAGAAATGGCTCAGGGCAGAGACCTCGGCCCGGCGAATAGAAGATAGAACCCTTGGGCTGGAAGGGACCTTGGAGGTGTTCTAGTCCAACCTCTGTTCAAGGCAGGAGGGTTGTCCAGGAATGGAGCACAACTCTGGTGGATCTCACTGGCCACAAATTTCTCCCGATTTGTAAGCTGGAGCTCTCTTTGAGCAGCTTCCACCCACTGTTTCTTGTCCTGCCCTCTGGTGCAGTAAGGACCCCATTTGTTCCAGCTGGGCTGCCCACCCCCACCCCCAATTGCAGCTAGAAGGCTCCCCTGCCTGTTCCTTGCTCCTGGCTGGGCCTTGTCTCCCCGTTTTGGGTCCCTGGGCTCTGGAGACCTCTCCTGCCAGGTTGCACACCTGAACACTGAAACACTTGTGAAGACTCCTTTTTCGTCCTGGGCGTGAAAGGGAAACCTACCATAATTCTGCTCTGCAGAGTCCAAGCAGCAAAAGCTGCTTTTGAGGAGGGCAAATGTGATTTTCAGAATAAAAATGAGATTGTAGGGAATACATAACATGGCTTAATGGAGTCATGAATACAAAGACAATCCTCCGTGAAAGACAATGGTGATCTCCAGGGAAATGGCAGCCGCCACTTCTTGCAGAGTCTGAATGCTTTTATTTATTTTTCAATTGATAGGGCTGCCCATCCCACAAGAAGCAGTAAACACACCTCACCTGCTCACACACACGAGGGGCACCCAAAATCTGGCCAGGCCCCCAAGGCCTCAGGCTGGATGACGAAGCCAGGTCTCGAGGAATGTCTGGGGAATAAGGGATGGAGCTGACCTCACTTTGGTGTGTGTAGGGGGGGTAGAAGGCTGCCTCCTTGGCCTGCCCACTGGGGCTCCCTGCAAGGTGGAACTCCTGGACGAGCAGATCAACTGGGAAGAAATGCTCCCACAAATAGCCCAGCCACATGGGCTACGTTACCACAATATGCTCAACCAGACCAGGAAAGACATGTTAAACTTGGTTTGTTTTAACCTTGGTTTGCTACTATCCAGTAGTGAGCTTTGAAGTCTTTTCTGCAAAGGCTGTTGCCCACCAGGAATGGCGTATGGATGGCTGAGCAGTTTTTGCCAAGCCAGGACTGGCATTCCAGGCACCCTGAGGCAGACATTTGCCCTCCCAGAGGGAAGGCACAGAAGGTCAAGAGTAAAGGGCCACATGATGCCCAGCAGCCCTTCGCCCTGGGAAGGAAGGCCGCGGGGGAGCCTCCACCTCTGCTTGCCCTCCAGGCCCAGAGCTGGGGTTCCCAGCAGCGCCTCCTCCCTCCAGCACTTGTCCCAGGCAGCCTGGTTGTGAGGATGAGATCTGGGGTATGATCTCAGGTGGGGGTGAGGGTTTCTGCTTTTCTAAGAATGCAAGGTCCCCCTCTCTAGGGAAAGAAGCTGGGGGCAGACCACGGAGCCCACACTCAACCCCCAGCTGCAAAGATTCCCTTCGGCTGGTAGCACAAACTCCACCTAGGGCTGTTTTCAGCCTCCTTCCCTCCTTGCCAGATGCCCTGCCCCTAAGGTTGCATGGAGGGCAGAGGTGGGCCTGGCTCTGTGCCAGAGCGGTAGGTATGAGGAGAGAAGGTGGGGCTGCATGTCAGCTGAGCTGCACCTGGGACTAAGTCCTCTGCCCGGGAGGCACCGTTTCCAGAAGTGTGGGCAGAGAAATGCCAGCTCTTGAGTTGCATCTGAAGAAAGTCCTGCCAGGTAATGGGCACCACAGGATGTGCGGGCAAATTTACCACCTACTTTAGTAGATCTAAATGTGCTGAAGTAACAGACTGGTCAGTTGTGGCTGAAATAAGGAGAGAGAAAGCAACCTCTTGACATGCACTAAATGCCAGTTTTGGTTAAACATGGTTATCCAAACAACCTGATCTTCTAGTTTATCCTTCAAAACCACAGCCTGCAAAGTGTGACTACATTCTCAACAATAAAGGAAGCCCCTGGCAAGTTGCTGGCCTTGTGATTTCATGCAATGGGTGAAGTGGGGGAATGGCCTCTGGCTGAATCCAGCTTCGCTCTGGACTTCTTCCTTGGAGCTGGGCAGGCGCAGCCTCCAAGGAGCACGGCTAGCTTAGTCAACTGGCCTCCCTCCCATCCGAGGGATTTCAGAAAAGGAAGCCAAGCGCCTGCCAGAGCAGCCAAAGAGCCAAATGACTGCGAGGAGGAAGAGCGTGAGGTCAAGTCTGAGCTATTGAGCTGCGGGGGATCAGGGACTTTTGACCGGCTGCTCCAGAGGGAGCCATCTTGGCTCTCTAAGCCAACATCCGAAATGCGTGAAGCGAGCTGGCTTCAGTCAGTGTTCCTGCCAGGAGGAAAAGCCGGGGACTCCATCTTCGCTCTGCCTCCTTGGTTCCCACCGGCAGAACAGCAGAATCATCTGGACGCTTCACAAGGGCAGAGGCAGCACCACAATAAGGAGCACCAGCAATACAAGGGTTGGAAAAACGGCCCTGTGCAGAGAAGGAAGCCGGCATGTGTGTCCAAGATAGGACTGGGCTCTTCTCCTGAAGAGACTATTGTTTGTTCCTAATAAAGGAATGCAGCAAAAGGTAACGTAATGCGTGGAAGCCAACTTCCTCAAGGGCTCCCTCACCTGTAAGCATTTGTCTTCCCCTTTAAGAGCACATGGCGTGCTTACAAATCAAGGAACATCATTGGTTATTTGCCCTCACCAGCTGCTCCCTGCCTGGGTCCTGCAAGGCCAGGCTTCCCCACAGAAAGGCCCTCTTCTGGGCCACCTGGTAGGCCTGGGGGCTCTCAGTCTTCTCCTGAGCTCTGCTGCTGTCTCCTGCTCTGCCTCCTATGCCAAGGGTGGGGGGGCCCCCAGGTGGCCTGAAGGAAGCTCAGCCACTGTCCGGTTAATGGCTTTTCAGGTCCAGCGGGGTATTAACCATGAAGCAGATGAAGCATCTGCTTAGGGGGCACCACAAAATGGAGAAGATGGCTTCGTTTGCACCGTATGTACAAAGGCACCAAGATTGGTCAATGCTCAGGGCACCAGTGAGCTTTCATCCGCCACTGCTCAGCAGATGACTGCAGGGCGTGAATGGGCTCCTGGAGGGCCAGGCTCAGCTCCTTGAAAGGCCTCGGGAGTTACGGGACCACCCTGTATCCACGGTCATAGAAGCCAACTTTGCTCAAATCAGGAGGCCTGACGGATGGGAGAGTGAAGAACTCATCACTCATCTGTGGCAGTCTGTTCCTCTGGCTACTAACCCTTTCTCTGTTCCTCCCGATGTTTAGCTTCAACTTTCTTCCTTGCAGTCTTGACTCCGTGGCTTCTGGCCTCTGGGCAACGGAACTTCAGATGCCACCAGTCCTTTCCTCTGCAGGCTAAATGCTTCCTCGTTGGTCTTGGTTGCTGGCCTCTTCTGAAGTTCTCCCTGAATTTGCTCCCATTGGCCATCTCCCTTCTGCCTAGCTGGGCTTCGGTCAAGGCAGGAAAGGGGAACCCCTGGAGCTGGAAGACAAGGCTCTGCCCTCCTTCCTCATCTCAGGGGCTGGGAAGGGGAGTCAGGTCCCCACTTGCTCCTGTCCCCATTTGTAGCCTGCAGCCCTCAGCCTGGGTTCTGCCTGCAGAGTCCAGAGAAGGGGTTTTGAGGTGCCCCCTGGCTCCACTGGTGAAGCAGAGATGGGCAGAGAGTGTGGCAGCTCCCAGCCAGCGGATCTCAAAGGCCCCAAGGAAGAAACCACCCCAGAAATTCCCAGTTCCCTTGGTCAAATGGGATCAGCAGAGGGGAAGGGGATGTGCCCGAGCAGCCAGCAGCTGCTACCAGGAACCCTGGAGGGCCCTGGCGTCACCCAGCTCCACTGGAAAGCCATTTCAAAGGCATCTTCCACAGATCGGCCTCACACACCTCTCCCGTCTTTGCTATCCCCCCCCCACACACGCACACAATTGTAACGTTCCCCTTCTCTAGAAGTTGCCATGGTCCTGTTGTCAGCCTCTGCCTCAGCGCCAAGTGCCTCCTGGGCCTTAAGAGCCAGCTGTTCCTGGCTTGCCTGCCTTCATTTCTCCAGCTGTGTGGAGTAGAACCGTCTGCAACCTTCTAAGAGCGCCCCACACCCCACGCACTGTATAAAAGCCCAGTGTGGTGCTGGCCGTGTTGTCTCTTTGCCACAGCCACACACACACTAGGTCACTGTTTCCACTAAGCTCCGGTTCCACAAGGTCTCTCCTGGCCAGTCGAGGCCCACTCCTCTCCCCTCCACCGCTTGGTCCTCCCTAAATGGTTGGGGGCTGCCAATCAGTTCAGTTCCCTGCTTGCTGTCGAAGCCCCCCCCGCCCCCCCAGGATTCAAGCAGCTCCTGGGAGGCCCCAGCTGTTGACATAAGGAGGACCTGGGGAGGAGAGCCCCCTACCCCCTCCAACCAAGTCAAGGGAAGCCTGAAGCCACAGGCAGAAAACCCCCAGCCTGGTTTCCCCTTCATCCCGCCAGGGAGCCTCTGAGCAACTGCCTTTGTGTGCTGCGCCCAGCGGGCCGCCTTCTCTCCTTGAGCCCCGGGTGAAGTGGCACAGGAGCCCAGATGAGGACGAGGCCATTCGGAAAGCGGGGGAAAGACCTCCTGTCTTCTCCCCCACGCTTCTTTCTTCCGCCCTGGAGGCTTCCAGGCACCTGCCTCTCTCTGCCCACAGGATCCTGGGGTGGATTGGCTTATTCAGAAGCTCAGCTGCCGTTTCCTAGATCTCCTTAATTGGTCCATTTTCTCTTGGTCACTTCAATGTGGAGTAGGTCAGTCCGCAGGTTCAGTTTGTTCTGCAAATACCGATGACCCATGACGGGACCCTTTAAATGTGCAAAGCTGGTTTCAGGTACAGCACCGTCAGCAAGGGGACTTTCCTCTAAACTGCTAAGGTGTAGGGAACATAACTTGGCTTGTTACAGATTTTGGGTTGCCTAGGATAACATAAGCACGTTTGGGGTAAAAGTGGGCTCAGGTGCAATGCAACAACGGATCATTTGAGCCTGTGGGCCACAAAGGCTGTTCACCTAGTGTACGCTTCCTGTAGGTTACTAACCAGGGTCATGGAAAGCCTTGGTTGACCGAAGGCACTGTGGATAACAGAAGCCCCTCAGAAGAAGCCCTCCAAAGACTCGGCATGTGAGGGGGGTGAATGGCGAAGGAAAAGAGAGGAATGGGGGTCTGTGAAATGATGAGGAAAAGGGGAAGGCACAACACAGATAAAGGATGCCGATTCGACCTTATGAAGCAACAAATAGATTCACGGAACTTAACCTAGATGGCCTAAACATGTTGGAGAGGAGGAACTAAGGTTGTGGGTGTGCATGAATCTATTTTCATACGCTTCAGTGAATGCTGATCACCAAAGAACGGGAAATTAATTTTGGGGGAAATTGAGTAACATCCTGAATTAATCTGAAAGAAATTTCTCCTAGAGGACTGGAGTGGATTGGGGAGGGGGGAGACAAGGCCAAGATATAAGAGCAGTGGAGAGGAGGGCAGGAGGCCTTGGGGGCACTTCTGCTTGGGGGACGTCTCCTTGTTTTAGGTAGGAAAGCACAGCTGCCCCGCTGCGAACTGGGGTGACCAAGGGAAGGTGTATCTGGGGGCACAACAGGTTCAGCAGTTTGTGGCCAAAGACCAAGTGATTAGTGAGTTTCTGAAGGGCAGCCAGAGGTTCCGAATGTGGGATCTTGGGGAAAAAGCAGCAGAAATGCTGGAACAGCTGCCAGAACTATTGCTGGATGGACTCTTCCAACAGGGCGAGGAGGGGAAATGTGGGGTTGAGGTGGGAGTTGCTGGGTTAGGGTGGAAAGGCCCTGTTGCAAGGTAACCAAGTTGTGAGGGGGTAGTGGGAAATGGGAAGAAGGAGGTTGGGTGGCTCAGTTAAAGTGGGTTTTCTGTAAGATGATCCCTAATTGTAGCATTGGAATTAGGCTCCTTCTTCCCATCTTCCGCTAACCCCCGCCCTTCTCTCTCTAGACAACCCACATCACAGGGTGGTTGTGTGGGAAAATGGGAAGAGGAAGGTAGGTGGATATGTTCCACCACTTCCAGTCATTTCTAAAAATAAGGAAGCCGGGATTAAAACCTGGTGCTTCCTGCAAATGGCTTTGGCTGGGCAACTTCCTGGGGGCTCCGGACGCTGCTGGTCCCTTGTCCGCAGAGCCACCGTGTGGAAGATTCCTATTCCTGATGGAAGACGGCACCTGTGGGGCAGTCTGAAAGCCCCCCCAGCCCTACGGATTTGCAGGGCCCATCAACCGCGTGCTCCTGCTCTCCCTCCCCAGCCTTTCCGAGGCATTACATCCCCGACGTCCTCCGGGGGCCTTGGAGCCCCTACCTCTGGGACGTCCAGGCCGAGATCGGCCAGCGGGAGAGCCCATCCGGGCCTCCTCCCGGAAAGACGGAGGCGGTCGAGCAGGCAGGTAGGCCAGCCGGCCGTAGCGGCTGCCAGGGTTCCCATCGGGCCGTCCCCGGCGGCTTCCTGCCCGCCCCAATGACAAAGCAGCTCCAGCGGCCGCCAAGATGGAGGGGCGCAGCTGCAGTAGGCCGACGGATCGATAGGTGCCTCCGGGGCCGGGCGGCGACGCCCAGGGAAGAGCTGGCGCCGTCCGGCAGTTGGCTGCCCGGCCCTTCCCCGCGGCAGGCCTCGCCCCCGCCCCACCCCCTCCCGCCCGCGTCCCAAGCCCCGTCGAAGGAAAGTCCGGCCCTGCGGCTGGCACGGAGGTCAAGCTCTCCGCGGGAGGAGGAACGGCGAGCCCCGGCTCCGAGCGCCGGGCTGGGCAAGTCATCGCCGCCGATGCCGCCTCCGCCCCCCTTCCGTCCCGGCTCTCACCTCGCCCGTTAGTTCGGATGAACTGGACGGCCGCGTCCGGGTCCCCCGCTTCGTCGCCGGTGGCGCTGCCGTTGTCGCGGGGCGCGTAGATGTGGTACTCGAGGACCAGGTTGGCGCGGCGCAGCTCCTCGTAGACGCCCTCGATGGTGAAGTAGAAGGGGCGGTCGTCGGTCTTGTGATCGACGTAGAGCAGGGCGGCGCGCGAGCTCCAGTTGAAGTGCCCGTGCAGGTGGGCCACGAAGGTGCCCAGCTTGGAGGCGGACGGGCCGACGCGCACCATGGTGCTGTAGTGCTCCTGCTTGTGGCTGAAGTCGGCGGCCACGGCGCCGGCGGTGAGCAGCGGCAGGCTCCAGTGCGAGGCGAAGCGGCCCACGGCGGCCGCCGGGTACACGCAGCCCGGCCCCAGCAGCACGTCCGGGTTGTAGTAAAGCTTCAGATCGACGGCCTTGAGCGGCGCCACCGACTCGGAGCAGGCGCCGTTCAGCTCGGACGTGGCGATCACTTTCCGCACCGCCAGCCCGGCGGCCCGCAGCGCCGGCGCCAGCGCTTCCAGGGCCAGGTCCACGGCGGGGCCCACGCGCGGCAGTGCCCACGGGTAGTTGGGGTTCTCTTTGGGCAGCACCATGGCCACCGTCAGGACGGTCGGGGCCGGCGCGCTGCCGTTGGCGTCGGGAGGCGGGTTGGCGCCAGGCGCGAGAGTGGCCGAGGCGGCCAGCAGCAGCAGCGGCAGCAGCAGCAGCAGCAGCGGGGGCGGCGAGGCCATGGGGGCGGCCGGGAGCGGCTGAAGGAATGCGCTCGCTCGCTCGCCCGCTCGGCTCGACTCGGCTCGTCCGCGACGGTCGCCGCCAGATCCCTCTGCGGGGCGGGATGTCCCGCGCTCTCCCCAGAGAGGCCGCCCCAGCCGCCCACCCTCCCCTCCCTCCGGATGCGTTGCCCGCGCCAGGAGGAGAGGTGGGCGGGCAGCGCCCCCTGGCGCCTCCCTCGGCCTCCTCGGGCACCAGCAGCCCGGGCGAGGCGGGCCATCCGCGGCGTCGCTGCTTTTGTCCGATCGGCCGGCCGGCCCTGGGTCCGCAGAGCAGAGTCGGACGGCGCCCCCGCGCTTCAGGAAAGGCCCTGGGGCTTCAGACAGGTTCGCGGCTGCCCGGCCGCCGGCGGATCCTTTCGCCACCGCCCTCGGCCGCAGAGGGAGGCTCCCCCGGAGAGATTCGGCCCCGCTGCAGGGCGGTCGCCGACCCCGCCGCAGCGCCCGAGCGGGAACCGAGCCCAGCCGCCCAAGGAGGAAAGCGGGCAAGCAACTCCCAGCTGCGAGGGAGGAAGGCGGGTTCTCCCGGAAGGGGCCAAGAGGGGCCGTGGGGGGAAACGGTGCCTCTCGTCCCCCTTCCGGGGGGAGGGCTCCCCGTCAGAGTCCGGAGGCTGCGTGCCATCTGGAGCTGGCCGGCTCCTCCTGCCAGGCGCCCGTCCTGCTCCCAGCCGTGCCAGGTGGGAATGTTGGCTGCAAAGCCCCGGGGAGCTCCGGTGGAGGAGAGTTTGCCTCAAGGACCCTGGCGGGAATGGGTTTCCAGGAGAGAAGAGAGGCACCACACACATCCCCCAAGCCTCTGAAACAGCTGGCTTGGGCTCCAGGCCGATGGCAGCGGCTGGCCTCGTCAGAATAAGCAAATTGGGCAAAGGATGGTTGTGGAGCCAACCAGCTGGCAAGCCCCAAGTAGGCCTTTGCTGTTGGAGTGCAGAAAGACCTCAGTTGCCTTTTGCCTCTCCCACCCCTAGCCCAGCCCCTTCTGGTCCCGCTCTGTAGGCGTTTAGGGTCAAACAGCCCCATTTGAGCAAAGTAGCCTTTCCCACAAAGGTGGCCTTGGCGACCATCTAGTCGAACCACCTGCTCAGCACAGCGCAGGAGTCGACTTTTGCAGTAATGGCTCTGCCTTAACATCTCCAGGGACAGGGCATCTGTCGGCTCCTGGGCAGTCTCTTCCACAACTTTCTCTTTTTTTTTAAATTATAAAAAGTTTTTTTTATTTTTTACACATCTCTTCAAGTGAACAACGTGATTCCAGGTTACAACATTTATACACAGTCGTGTGGTGGTCTCCCATGGAAAGAATGAGACACAGGCTGGTGTATTTGGGATGGGAGTCTACAGCAAATTCTAGTGCTCCCTTTTATTGAGAATTTCATACATAGTAAGCATTCACATTGTGGATTACAATAATTAGATATAGTACACAGAATTGTTTACAGTTGTCTGAGCTGCTTAAATGTTCCTGGTGTTTGTTTTTAATTTCCTTGCTTATCTCAGTGACCCTTAGGCAGACATGTATGTATAAGGTCTTAGACTAATCATTACCCAATACTGAAGTCAAAGTTTATTCCCACACAGTCATAATTAGATTTCCAACTTTCTTATCCAATTTCATATCAAATCATTATCTATTCCACTGATCTTTAAATTCTTACTTCATATTTCAATTCATTAATTCAATATCAAAAACATTTCATCCTCACATATATTTTCCAGTCTTTATCCCCTATTATTTCTATTTTCAGCTTACCACCTATTTTATTTTACATTATGCATTTTACATTATTCATTAACTTTCTCAAAGCCGATGTATAACAAAGAAACAAAAAAGGGTAAAAATGAAATAAAACTAATATATTCAGTATCCACATGGTATATCCCCCAATCTATAATAAATCTTATATTTATTGCAGATATATTCATATAATCTTTCCATAATATAATATTCTCATTACAAATACTTTACTTTCCACCGTAATCCTTTCTGGTTTACCATATTCTCTATTTTCTCATATCCTTTATACAATCAATTACATTTTCTATTTCATGTCTAATATAAAATGTATACAGTAAAGAAAAAGAAAAAAAGAGAAAATTAAGTTTCCTTTATGTTTCAATTTAGCCAAGTTTAACCTATAAAATTTTATTTAATTTTCATTCCACCCTTTCTGGTCATAATAGCATTTTTTCTAGTTTACCATATTCTTTGTTTTTCTGATATCATTTGAATAATCAATTACATTATTTAATGTATATGTATATAAAAAGTAGGGTTTGATAACAATAAAACCATCTTAATTTATTTTACTCTATCATCATTTTTCTCATGTATAATTATATAACAATCTTAAGGTAATTCCCAATAAGTTTTAAACTTCAGATCTCCCCAATCTATATTTCTAAAAAAAAAACAAAACACATTTCCATGTGGCATCCCCCCTTTATATTATAATTAACCCTTATCTCTAAATCTCTCAGCCTTATAGTTTTTTATAGTTCTAACCAGCTTTCTCTGTTCTAAGTTTCTATGCTTTCTAAGCTTTCCTCTTGACTCCTCTATTTTCCTCTAGTATTGTTTTTATTTTCATCTGCCAATCCCTTATTTTCCCCCTCCCCTTTCCTCTTCTCTCTTTTGAAGTTTCTTCTTATACTGCTGCTGCTTCTATTGTTTAGTCCTGGGTGTGTTTTCCCTTTTAATTATTACATCTATCATCAATGTCTTGATTTTTATTCCTTTCATGTCTTTTTGCGATGTGCCTTGTTCTTGGTGCTCTTCTTAGCTGCTTTCCTTTTCTTTTAACTCCTCTTCCTTGAATTTTCTGTTCTTCTGTGAACTGCATCACCATTAATTTTTCTGCCAGTTATGTCCAATAATTCCATTCTTTCTTAACATTCCTCTCATGGTTTGCAGTTCCAACTTGATTTTTTTTTTTTGCTTATTTCCTCCTTTTTTAAAATCAGTTTAGTTATTCTTTATTTTATTAAAGTCAGAGTCTTTTATTTTAGTCCTTGCCAAAGATATTCGTTTATCTCAATTCCTCTTGGTAGTCCATCTCCTTGTCACAATCAACACCAAACAATCCCAATATATTATCTTTTCTTGTCCCTTTGCTACAATCCTTTTTTTTTTTTTTTGTTAGTACTTCTGGGGTTATTGTTATAATGTCTTTTATTTCATTTCTCATTCACAAATTTATAAGACCAGCAATTTTCCATAAAGTCATATGGGGAAAAAGTGCCTTTAACCATTAGATGGTGCTCTGCATCTCTTTCTACTTTTCAAAGTTCTTTTTTTCTCTTTTCAATTGTATTAATTCCGTTAATTTTCAACCATTAGCTCTTTCAAATATAGTCAATTCCAGGCAAGTCCAGAATTCTGTCCAATGTGTGATTAATGTCAATTCCTGTATCATTCCAAATTTGGTCTCTAATTCCATTATAGTCCTTTCTTAATTCAGTTTTTTATTTACCACTTATTTTCCATTTGCCACTGCCACACTCTTAAATGAGGGCTCTTTCCTTTTGTTTCTCGGGGTTATCAAAGAAAAATACAAAATTCTTTGCCTGGTTACATGCCATTCACCGTTTCACCACTCCAGCACACATTTAAGTCCCGGAAGCTTTCCGTCTTCAGGGCAGCCATTAAAACTGCTGCTACCTCCTGTCTTCAAGGGCAGTTTACCTAGCCAGGCAGGGGAGATGCGGCTCCCCTAGACCCGGCTGGTGGTCTCCTCCTCTTCCCCCACCCCTCCGAGGTGGGTCAGATGGATCCGGTCCGGTGGTGGGAATCAAAAACTTTTACTACCGGTTCTGTGGGCATGGCTGGGTGGGCATGGCCAGGTGACTGGGTGGGCATGGGGGTTTTTTTGCAGCCCCCACTCATTTTTGGGAGCTTCTTAGCCACAGAGGAGCTTCTGGGGGGCATTTTTGCTCCCCTAAGGCTCCTCTGGAGCTCAGGAAGAAAAGGAACAGAGCATAGGAGGGGCATGCAGCACCCCTCCAAGTTCCACTTTGGGAGCTTCCTAGCCTCAGAAGAGCCTCTGGGGGGGCATTTTTGTTCCCCCAAGGCTCCTCTAGGGCTCTGGAAGGCAAAAAATGGAGGGGGGTGCTGAGCTCCTCCCTCCATTTTTTGCCTTCCTGGGCAAGGAGAATCCCGGCACAGCTGATCTTATCTACAGCTGATTATCAGGAGGGGAAAAAAGAAATACCTTAGGCGAATGGCAGGAAGGCAGGCAGGCGGGGTGAGTGAGCATCGAGTGGGAGGGCGACCAGGTGGGGGGCATGGCCAGCCAGAACTTACTACTGGTTCAGCAACCCACACCAAAATCTTGTTACCGGTTTCTCCCGATCTGGTGTGAACCGGCTGAATACCACTACTGATCTGGTCTCGTTTGGACCTTCCAACAGGATAAGCACAGATCAAAGCTGCGAACAATCGCGGTCTTCGGTCCATCTTCAATTGAAGTGCCACTGGAGGCCCACAACTTTCTCTTGAGAGATAGTCCTGCTTCCTGCCCCACCTTGCCAGCATTCTTCCTAAAATGCAAATGGTGCCCAGAATAGTTTGGATAGAAAAGAATCATCTCATTCAATCCGGCCTCTCTTTGAAGATCTCCAATCAAGCAGGATGCACTTCCTCAGGTGGCAGCCGGTGCTACTGTCTTCTGATCCAGTCAGGAAGTTTCAGGCACTGATTACCATATCTGGAGCCCTGGCACAGGCCCTGGCTCCTGCAGAAGGGACTACCTGTCTCCCATGGTTTCTGCTTGCCTGGGTTGTTACAGGTGGGACTGGGACACTCCCGGGACCATCCATAAAATTGGGATCCAGGAAGGGTCCTTTTCTGCCACTCCTGCCCTCAAGAAGCCCAAATGGTTTCCATCCCACTCTTCTCTGGACAATCTCTTGAGTTCTGTTTTTCTCCCCAAGCTTTGGGCTAGGATGAGGGGAGGCAGCTGTGGCAGGATATAGTGGTTGTCAAGAATGTGCAATTTTCCTTCTGAATTAAGCACCCTCTTTGCTGAGTGATTGGTTTTCCTTTCTTGTGTTTATTTCTACTGTTACTCAGAGTCATCTTGTCAGAGTGTTTGCAGCGTGACTATTGTGAGACATCCCAGGAGCAAAACACAGCACACAGAGACTTTGTCTTTTAACAGCGGTATATATACAAGACAGCTATATACATACAAATATGTGGTAGGCAAATACCTGGCAACTAATCAATCTTCTTTACTCTGCAGGGAGAACTACAATGGAGACAGAACAAAGGAGACAGAGGTACACCCTCTCATGGCCTCATATATATATATATAGACAGCTTCTTAAAGTGGTAAAACCTTGTGGGTCAGTCTTAAAGCAGCAATAACCATGCTGATTCATCCTCATTGCATCAGCCTTACAACAGCTGATGAACTACTAAATCTCAATACCTTAAGACTCAATATCTTGGAGTCAGGTAGCCTCATAAACATCTTTCATAAATGTTAATAAATAAATGAGTTCATCTTAATGTCTAGCCTGAACCTCCTTCCTGAGATTTGTCCTTGATAGGTCTGGTCCTGCTCTCTGGGCCAAGAGAGAATCATCTCATCTCTAGGCCGACCATATCCAGGTCCTTGAACGGTTCCTCATTTGGTTCGTTTGTCCTTCCGAACTCACCCCAATTCCTCTAACTCTTCCTTTTAGACTTGGGGTAGCCAGAGCTCAGCAGATACGTCTACCCTCCCGAGGGGAACTTCTCTGTTGACAGCAGATACACTGTCTACTGATGTAGCAATTCTTTTAAATGAGATAAGGCCAGCCAGACCTGTGTTGTTTGAACCTAGCCCCCCCACCCACCCCCCACCCCACTTCTGGAAACATGGAACCACACTTTGCTCGCAACCACACTGCCTGACGCTCAGTGGCAGGACCCTGCTCAGCACAGATGTCAAGTAGACAATGATGCATTCTACTTCTCGCCCATTTGAACATGGGGGTGGCATTTGCTTTCCTCCAGTCTTCTAGGGCCTCGCCAGACCTCTAGGAGTCCTTCTTGGGATCAGGGAGAGTGGCTATGCAACCATCTCTGCTACTTTCTTCACTATCCTGGGATGTAATGCATCAATACATGGGAAGATATTGGAAAAGATCATCAGAAAACATCTGTGAATATCTAGAAACAAATAAGATTATAACTAATAGCCAGTGTAGCTTTGTTAAAAACAGATCATGCCAAACCAATCATATTTCATTCTTTGACAAAGTGACAAAATTAGTAGGCCAGCAAAATACTGTGGACATAACAAACTTAGACTTCAGCAAGGCATTTGACAGCCTACTTTTTGGTAGGTTAGAAAAAAGTGCGATAGACAGCATCACCACCAGATGGACTCGCAACTGGCTGACCAACCATACTCAAGGAGTAGTCCTTAATAGGACTATGTCTACCTGGAGGGAAGTAAGCAGTGGGGAGCCACAAGGTTCTGTCTTAAGCCCAGGACTCTTTAATATCTTCATAAATGAGGGAATAGAAGGGGAACTTACCAAATTTCCATATACTAAGCTGGCAGGAATAGCCAACACCCTAAAGAAACAAAATTTATCAAATATACAGTTATCTTAATATAGGAGGCATAAAAACAAACAAACAAAAACAGAATCACTTAATGAACTTTCCCTAATTCAGGTAAGTTCGTGAAGCTGTGAAAAAGATCAAAGAGCGAGGAGGGAGCCTGGAGCAGAACGGTTTATCCTCCTCTCAGCAGCTGTATTATAAATGGCATTTTATTGCTGGGGAATCCAAAGGCAGGACCGGAAGCCCACAGCGAAGGCTTCCGAGGCATTTGCCAAAGTCAGTCCCTACTGAAAGAGGTCTCCTCCCCCCAAAGGACTTGTCTCATGTCCCCTCTTCCCCTTCCTGGCATCGTTTTCTGGGAGGGGGGGACGGGGACGAATAAACACGGCAGGGAACCTCCATTACTTGCTTCTGGCCATGGGCCTCCGCTCCCTCCCTGCCCTTCTGTTATCTACGAAGGACAGTCCTTTAGCTAGGAGAAATGTTTGCACCTGGAGTTTCAGGGGCTGCAACGGGAATGTCCTGATTACAAATGCACTGTGGGCTGCTAGGAGTGAGAGGTTGCAGGCCAGATTCTTTAGCTCTCCGTTCACCCGCACAGCCATTTCCCACACCGGCCTCCCCTGGCCCCTTTTGGCTTCTCGGAAGACAAACCGCGTGTCTGAGGCCAGCAGGGTTTAGCTTGTCTTCTTCTGGAAACCATGACTGAGAAGAACAACCGGCCACTGGGCAATGCTGGCCTCCTTAAACCAAGTTCCATGGGCGAGCTGGTCCAGGTAGCCAAGTCTACAGGTGCTGGGGCTTGTTCCCTGGCCTCTGCTGAAGATCTTACTTAGCCTGGGAATGAAACATTCGGAAACCCTCCCCCCCCATAAACCTCCTCCCCCCTCGTTTCCTATCACTTTGCCTGGCCCCTTAACCCCCCCCCCCCCCCCCTTTGCTCCCAAGGGGTGGGCCGGGGAGGGCTGGNAGAAGAATTCTGGAGGGAGGGAGGGATGGAGGGGGGGGGTTGCTGAGGGGGGGGCTTTTCTGTGCAGCCCTCAGACCTTCCCTCTGCCAGAAAGTGGGAGGGCCATTGCAAGGAAAGGGAGAGGGAGAGGGAGGGTCCTCTGCAGTGTTGACGTTTCTTGGCTCTGGCCTGCAGTGGGAGAAGACCACCACCACCCCCAGAAGGAGGGCTCCCCCACTTCGGAAGGGTCCTCAGCTGCACTGAAAAGGTCCCCTGGGAGTAGCGTCTCCCCCAGGTGTGGAGAAACCAGGCTGGCAGAGCTGGAAGATGACAGGAGACAATGGATCATGGATATCCGGGGGGGGGGCAGTGCTCAGGTGCAAAAGCCCTGGCCCCTTTTGGCTTCTCGGAAGGCAAACCGCCATAACTGGGGCCCTTTTCGTGTTTTGGAGACAGCCTTGGCTTAGCTCCCCTTGTGGATGATCTCTGGAGGTCCCACGGGGGCGATGCAACCATTTTGGCTCTCCGTAGCTTCCAGGGCCACCTGTCAGCCCAAGGGGAGCTTAGGCCAGGCTCCCTATTAGGGGAGCCTCTTTCCGAGAGGTTCGCTCAGGCCTTCCTGGCGGGTTGGGCTCCAGGTGAGGTTTCCCTCCCGACTGCTGAGGGCCACACCAGGGCTGTGGTTGACCTTGGGGTGGGCGTGGGTAGCCTGGGCTGAAGCCACGCGGGGATCCGGATGCGGCCACAGTGTGGGCCAGGTCCTGCCTGCCCTGGGCCTTGAGTTTGACACCCCTGGCCTAGCGTAGAGGTCTCCTCTCTCTTCACCCAGGCCTCCTTTGCCTGCACTCCCTCCAGCGTCACTCTGGACCGGCGGGCTCCATAGGGGATGAAAAGAAGCCACACCCCCTCCCCTCCCCTCGCTTCCAGGTCCCCCCTTTGCCCACCCCCTGCAGGGGGAGCCCAAGGAGCAGAAGGGAAGGGGTGCAGCAGGGGCACCTTGAACAGGAAAGGGGCAGGGCCAGCAGGTGAGGGACTCCCTTGTCCGCCGAGGCCCCCTGCCTGGGGGTGGGGGGAGGGTCCTGGACTCCGTCCCTCCCTCCCTCCCTCCCCGGCTCCTTTGACCTCCTCTGGAGAGGGTCAGGCGTGCAAGAGAGAAAGAGAGTCAGGCTGTGGGGATAACCGAGCAGTTATGGAGCCGCTTTAAGCCAGTGGGGACCATCCGTTCCCTCCACCCCAAAAGCAAGCGGAGAAGTCGAGCTTAGGGTGCCTCTGCGGAAGTCAAAGCCAGCCAGTAAGTCTAATAATGATCATTCCCCCAAATGGGCCCGGACCATGTTCTGCCTCCACGGAGCCTGGTGGCCGGACACCAGCAAGACACAACTTCACAGGGTTACTTCCATTTATTCAGTCCTTGTTCAGCTAAATACACCAGGAAAGTCACACTTGCACTGGCATTTCTTTCCTCAAAAGGTAACACGAAGTAACTGAATCTACAGAGTAAGTTAAAGGCAGTGAGCAAAAGCGCCCCCCTCCCAGCCATGGTACGGGAGGCTGACTAGGCCACGCCCACCCAGCATCTGGGCAGAGAACCCCTTGTGGTGCCCGGGTGCAAGGAAAGCCAAACTCTGCCCTGGGCAACTTGATCAGAAGGTCTGAAGGGTAAAGTCCTTGGAGTGGGCACGACCCCAGGCAGAACGGGCTTCCAGCCTTAAACCTGGGGCCCCTCCAGGGCTACTAGACGGAGCACAGCCCACGCTGCAGTCCTGAACCTCCAGGGGGGAGAGGGGCATCGGGCCCTTTCTTTCCGGATGGGGCACCCGGGTTGCTGCAGGCCCCTGGGAGCCGGCCGAGAGGGGAAGGTCATAAGGCACAGGGGCAGGGCAGGGGGAGGGGGGAACGCCCCAGCCAGGACAGGACCAGGTCTTGCCCGCCACAGCCTGCCACTGCGCAGGGGGCAGAGTCCCCGGGCCCTTCTCCTGCCAGCCCCTTCGGTTCAGATGGAGAGAGAGCTGCAGCTGGGCAGCTGGGAGACGGAGGTGGCCAGCAAGGGACTGGTGGCCAGCACCTTGATGGGCAAATCCCAGCTGAAAGTGTCCACGTCCATCTGCTCCCCTCCCGTCCAGCTGGCGGCTTCCGACTGGTCCTTGGGAGCCACGGGCGCCTCGGCCACGTCCCGCAGGATGACAAACTCAAAGTGGAGCCTCCACTGGAGGGACACTGGAAGGCAGGCAGGCAGGCAGGCACTCAGGGTGAGGGGAGCCAGGCAGGTCCTCCCCCAGAGGGCCAGAGGGGCTGCGCAGGCTCACCAATGCTGGTGCTGAATCCCGGGGCTGAGCTGAGCGGGATGGGCAGGCTGAAGCTGGTCCGGGCCGTGTGCAGGCAGGACTCCTGGTGCCGGGCGTGGGTGCTGTACGAGGCAGCCTGGGCCCTGTGGCGCTGGAAGGCCTCTTGCACCCGCTCCTCCGTCTGCAAGCTCACCAGGTACTGGCGGGGAGAGCAGCCTGTCAGGACAGGTGGGGCCCCCGCAGCCCCCCTGGGTGGCCCCTGGGCCCCCTCACCTGCAGGCACGGGGTGTCCCCCTCGGAGAAGCTGAAGGTCCCCACCACGTCCTCCCCAATCTTGTAGACGGTCTTGAAGATGCAGAAGGTGGCCACTCGGCCCTGGGCGCTGCTGATGCTGAACAGATCTGAGGATGGGGAGCGCTGCCCTGAGATTCGGGGGGATGACCCAGCAGGTGCTCACAGAGGGGGGAGCCGCCCCAGGAGGAGGGGGGGGAGGCCGGGATGGATGAGGCCTGTGGTGCTCAGCCTCGCCCCCCCGATGGCCGGAGTCAGGAAGGAGCCGCAGGACTCTTGCTGGCCTTCTCCCAGAGGAACCCCTGGGCACGACGGGGGGAGTGGGGGCGCAGTCGGAGGGGTCCATAGGTGCCGAGGCCAGGCTGGGTTTGGGTGGGGGCTGCCAGGGACAGTCATCTGGGGTGGAGGGGGACTTACGCAAACTCCGCCGCGAAGTGGCGACCGTCAGGAGCTCCGTGGCCAGGTCTGCCAGGTGGGAGGACCTCTTGCCGCCCTGTTCCTGCTCCAAGAAGGGGTTGGAGGGGGCCACAGCTTCATCCTGGGGAAAGGGGTAGCCCCTGAGCCCTGGGGAGACAGGGAAGCTGCGTCAGAGGCCTGGCAGGCTGGAGTCCTGGGCAGGCGGAGGGGAGGGGCCTTACCCTGAAGCACCATCACTCGGAAGGGCACTCGGAGCAGCTTGATGGCCGAGTTCACCCGCTGGCAGCCGATGGTCAGCTTGTAGACGTACTTCACCGCCTGGCCACGGAAGGAGGGCGGCCCATCCACCGGCAGCGTCTCGCAGTAGGAGTCTGGGGGCAGAGGGGGGGGGAGGGGGCCGCTGAGCTGGGCCAGCCGAGGCGGGGCAGGCACGGAAACGGACTCCTGCCAGGTGGGGAGGGCAGGGCAGGTTCCCTACAGCCGCTCTGGGGCGGCCACCTGCCTGCCTCGCCCCTCCGCACAGCCCACAGGAAGGGGAGTCTGTGCTCACAGCTCTTGGACTCGCCGGGATCCAGCCTCAAGTCACAGAAGAGGATCCTTGGGGGCGTCGACAGGATGCACTGACCCCGCTCTCCTGCAAGGCAACGCATGTCACTAGTCCACAGCAAGGCTTCTTTCCCCTTCCTTTTTTTAAAAAATGCAGCTTTTATTGAGAAATTTGGTTATAATTGTGAAATCTAGTACAAACTAGACTTAGAGAAAGGAGAAAAAAGAGAAACGAATAACGACCTTTGCCACAAGCATAAACCAATTGAGCCACCCTCACCCCCGCCCGTCCCCCTGGAGGCCAGAAAGGCGGACCTCCTCTGCCCCCCCCCTCCCCCGGGCTCCCTTCCTTTGCAACCTGCGTAATTCTCCCTCGGGTCCTGGGACCAGCAGCGTACAAGCAACCCCGACATACAAGCACAAATGCCCTTGAACAAAGCAGCTGTTAAGCGAGATGCCATGTGGCCCCTTTGCCCAACCGCTGGCTCCTCCCCTTGTGCTCACCCAGGAAGGGTGGTCCATTGAGAGGGTGGAATCCCAGGTAAGGATTGTGGGGATGTCCCCGGGAGGGGGCTGCAATGCAAAGTCATGGCTGCCCCTGGAAGCCCCCACCCTGGCTGGCAGCCCTTTTGACTGCAGCTGCCCCCACCTGCCCACCCTCCTGTGCCCCTTGGACTGCCCTGCGGACTGAGACTTGGTGGCGCCACTGGGTCTGGGTGTGTTTGGGGGGGAGGGGAGGCCAGGCGTCTTCAGCAGCCAGCCGCTCCCGGTACTGCCTTCAGCCCCAGTCCTGCCGCTGCCCCCGAGAAATGCCGCCTCTAGACCCACAGCCAGCAGGCCAGCCCCCTCTGCTGCTGCCCCCACTTGTCAGGTGCTCTCCTCCCGCATGGAGTCTGGTTCTTCCAACCATTGGGAAGCCCCATGCCGGGATCTGGAGGGTGCAGTCTCTGCAACAATTGTGAGCAAGAGGGCGGATTCCTTTGTCTCCCGGGGCTCAAAACCACAGAAAGCCACCCCTCCCTCCCTCCTGCCGCCTCCTGGTGAGGAGCAGTCATCCAAAGCCCATGCAGGGGATCTCCCGTCCTCTCCTTGTCCAGAGAGGCCCAAGGAAACAGTCCGCTCACGGCTTCCATGATCGTGGGCTCTGTTTTCAGTGTGCCTTGCCTCCCTTGGAAGACCAGCAAGGGCCTCCCTTTCCTAGTCCCAGGGTCCACCTTTGACCCTCTGGGGTCAGGCAATGACTCCCCCCTCCCAAGAGGCCCCCTCCTTGAGATGGAACTTACCTCGGTTGGGCACAAAGACAGTCTCATTTTCTGCCTGGGCATCATAGCTGGTATCTTGTGAAGGTGGCAGAGCAACCCGGCTCTCACTGGTGTGCAACTGGCAGTGGATCTGAGCACTGGCCCAGGCCAGAATCTCACTGGAAGAAAGGAAGAGGAGAGGAATGCCAGCACCAGGCCACTGGGCAGCTCACCCACCGGAGCCCAGTGAAAAGGAAACCTTCAGAGTGCCAGGAGCACCTTCTCACAGCACGCCTGCCCTTTTCCACATAAGGTTCATGCCTCCTCCTCCTTCTCCTCTGGGACTACAGTGCCCATACACTGCTCTACCCTTGCAGCAACACCCCCGCCTTGGCTGCTCCCAGTGGGTGCCAGGAGGGAACTGGGCATGGGGAGGAGGGTGCTGGGCCATTCACAAAGCCCTCTAATCAGCCACCCAAGAACCCGTTTTTTGTGGAATTATTCTCTCCTACAACCCTGGTGCTGCAGCTGGCCGACCTCTGTGGGGGCCCATTCAGCGGGGAGGGCCTGGGGCTCGGGCTCTGTTGCCGAGCTCCTCCCAGCCCCCCTTGGGAGCCTGCCTCCCCTGCAGCTTGGACCCCCGCCCCCCCAGAGGAGGCTCCCGCTGCCTTCGGAGGCAAGGCGGGCAGTCGAACTGCTCAGGAAAGCAGAGGAGGAGCCCCTCGGAAGGGCAGGGGACTTCTTCCCCAGCTACCGCTGCCTTCATCACCAGGCAACCCATTTTCTCAACGGTTTTGCTGCCTGAAAAACTTTTGGTGATTCTGGCCCCTCAAGCTGAAGGCAAATAGAATCTCAGGAGGTAGAGAGGGATTATACCTAGAAATCTCCAGAAACAGGAAGTTAACCGTTTGTGGCTACGACGTGTGTGAGTGCGTAATGTCTCAAACACTCTGCATGAGTTCAACAAGTTAAAAGTGTTTTGTGGCCAATGTCCATTCATGTTCCTTGTCCGATTCTCCGAGGACTGTCCGTTCAGAGCTCCTGCCGGCAGCCCTTCGCTTTCACCTAAAGCAGGGTGGGGGCCAAACTCCATTGAATTTTTTTTTTTTTGATAAAAGTTTTATTGATTTTAACGACAGACAAAAACATTTTTTTTCTTTTTTCCTTTTTCTTTGCTTATTACTTTTTGATATTATTGGGCTTTGTTTTGTTTCTTTTTTTCTCTTCATTTTTAATTTTTACTTTTGAATTATATTTGCGTATTTCACAATTGGAGTAAGGTCTTGAAGAACCTGAAGAATTTTTCCTTTTTAATTCTGGGCTTTTTACTTATTATTGGTTTTGTTTTTCATTTTTTATGGTGTTTTCTTTTTTCTAAATTGGATTATAATTGGCTACCTCACTAATTGGATTAAAAGACCCGGAAGACCCTGAGTTATCGAAATGAATAAGAAAATTTTACCTTCGGGCATCTCAACTTCTGCTCCTGTCTCCCTGTCATCTGGAGGACGACTCTCAACAATGGTGAAGCAAGATAAAGCNAGTGGGAGACGGACAGGTCAGAATTTTATCTTAGATTTCAAAATATCGAGGAAGAAAAAGGACAAAACTTGGCGGCAGTAATGATTGAAAT
>BHEV01059126.1:0-18191 GCA_004319985.1 Emydocephalus ijimae
ATTGTTCGGTTCGCGATGTTGAATAAACGAGTTTGAATGAAAGACACCGCCTCAGGGCTTCTTTTCCGGACACGACAACCTGCATCATTAATGTATTTGGCTGACTGCTAATTTCTCAGAAAACATGAAGCTTAAGATGTTTCTGAGGTTTTTTTTTTTCTTTTTCTTATTCCATCTCATAAAGGCCCCATTATTACTTTGGCGGCAACTGCCAGCTAAATTCAGACTACAGTTGACAACTTGAGGAGAAATAATCAACACACTGATGAATAGTGACTTTTATGGATGCAGCAAGGGAAAATTATCAACAAAGTACTAAGGAAAACTGCTAATGGCAAGCTACCCTCCTTAAAACCTATTGGGGAACATCAAGATCCCATAGATAAATTTGAAGAAATTATTTCCCAGCTTTATCTGCTGACTAATCAGGTACCTTAGACATACCAGAGATACAACTCATTGACTTTGTCTTTTGTAAGACATGTGTGCTTTAGATTGATTTGCAAAATAGGTACCTCTAATCTTGACATGCTTGTTGCTTTTGTTAATTTGATTACCAACCTTGCCATATCTTATGTTGATTTATTTACTGGATTTTTCTTTGTTTTTTTTTTCACACAGTTCTAAATAATTTCAAATGCAAAGCTTCAGATATAGTAATTTACCAATGCCTTAAAATTACAAAATAAACCAAACAAACGTAACACTAGGCCAAGGAAATTCATAGAGCTAGAGAGAGTAGTTCTTATCCACATTTATGAAGATGCTGAACTTTGCTAGTACATCAATCTAAAGTCTGAATTGTATTCCTCACATTTATCTGTAAAATTTAACAGTTACTATGAGTCTATGTAAACCATTCTTACAATTAGTGCCTGCCAACTGCAGCTTGTGTGCAATGTTTTGATGAAGGGGGATTTGCAATTTACTTATTCCTAATTAGACTTTCTGAAAAACTCAGTTGGATAATGTATGATAAAAAAAAGATGCCTTTAAACCAGTGTGCTAAATGGCAAGTATGGTTGTATAAAAGGAAGGAAGGAAGGAAGGAAGGAAGGAAGGAAGGAAGGAAGGAAGGAAGGAAGGAAGGAAGGAAGATTTCAATCCTTGCCCCTAAGTTATATATTTATTAGTTATAAAATGCAATAAATTGATATATCTGGTTCCTAAATAGTTCAGCTCGTTAGAGGTTTATAAGCTGACTAAATAAACAGTTTGGATCTTACTTTAGCCAGGTGCTATGGCAAATTCACTTGAAGCTATATCCCTGCAGTTTCCTGGCCATGCTAATCACCCAAAGCTGATGGCTGGCATCACAAACTCAGAGACACACTATCACTAGCCAAATGGTGAACAGCCTAGCTGGTGGAGAGACCACCCTTGAAACAAAACTCTGGACTGGCTTCAATGGATAGAACCTGAACTGCCTAATACATGGATCCGGAGGGAGAAACATATTGGTTGATTGAAATAAGAAATACGTTAAATGTTAACGTTAAAGAAGATGGGTTAAAAAGGGAAGCTAAAAAAGGCATTATATCGAAAGTCTGACATGGTATTTGAAAGTGATAGATATTAAAGCTGTACAACATCTGGAGATATTTAACATAGAGTTAAAGAGCCTTTTTTTTTTCCCTTGAGCATAACTTCCAGAAGAAGTCATGAATGGTTGAAGAATAAATACAATTAACTTTGGTAACCAACTTAATATTTATCTTGTTTCTTTCACCCAAGTAAATTCCATTGGATTTCCTCCCACGCATCATTTGTTTTTTTTGGGGGGGGGAGGGGTGTTGTCTACTGTATTGTTTCTTTATTAGACTCCCCACTGACTATTTTGCTCTTAATGTGCTTTGTGTTTCAAAGCAGCAGGAAACCTGAATCCAACAGTGTGTTCTGAATGGGACTGCAGCAGTTTTTAGTTGCCCACTTCTCTATTATAGGATTTCTATTATTATCTCTCCCTCTTCAGAAGCAAAATACATTCATTTTAAATTCTAGAAACAGTGAAGAAATTTGGCTAAAGTAATGTTCAGAAGAATTCCTCTTTTTGTCCTTAGAATATATTCCCAGTAGTATCCCTCCCAAACTGGGGTAAACCACATACTCAAAAGGTTGTATAAAGGATAAACTGACTGCCTCAGACATGTCTATCAGTGTTCTGCTTCCATTAATCTTTTCAATGCTCATAACCTCAGGACCAACATGCAGCTGTTTTAGGCCTGAAGAAAAGAATGAGAGGGTGACACAGATATTTTATGTCTAAAAGTCAAAGTGGCCCAGAAATGTGATGATAATGTTGTGAATGAATAAATGTGTTTACTAAAGGTTATTAAGAGCTTGAAGTTAAGTGCAGGGTTCTGGCCCTGCACTTCTGATTGACCGTTAATGGCGACATCAGATTGGTCCATTCAGGTGAATCTGATTGGCTATTAACGAGCCTCTCTCATTGGTTAATGGAGCTAGCGCTCCCTGGTTTTCATTGGTTAAAGGTTCAATAGCTTGCCTATATAAAGGGGGCCATTGCAGCCATTGAGCTGAGCTGTCACACCATGTTAATAAAGAGTTTTGAAGTTCACCGTTTCACCGGCTCGTCTCCATTCTTACCACCCATGCTCAGAACTTAACAGATAACCTTCATAGAGGCCAACAGCATCATATTAATTTATGGGGTGCAGCATACACAATGTATACACAACAGCATACACAGTGTGAAAGCTGAAAGTTGAGAGAACAGGTAGCTATTTTTATCCAATGATAAATTTGGACTCAAATAATCATTTATCAAGACACATTAAGTACAAAAAATCTGCCCACATCACACCATGCACTTTGAGGAAAATGAAAATTTCCACTGGAAATTAAAAAATAATAATTTAATTTAAAAATTTACTGCTTCAACATTGAACTAAGTTAATTATGGTTTTAATTTACACAGTTACATGTTATTTGGTGTGAAAGAAGTGGCACTTATCAAATAATAGCATGTGACTTTATGCTAGCAGAATAATAATTAGAGATTGTAAAAGCCATAGAAAGAACCAGATGAAGCTAAAATGGCTGCTCAGATCCAATGGACATAAAATGGGATTTCAGAAGAATCCTTAAAATATAAAATAATATTAGACAATTAGGATTTAAATATTTGAAGAAGAAAATCAGTAAGAAGTTATGAAAATATCCAATTACATCCATTTCAGACTTGTAGCAGTCACTCCTTTCTACTTGCTTTGGAAAGTTAAAATTATAAAATGATCCTGTCTTTATCTCACACACACTATACACAGACACACTCACTAACTCCATGGCCATCTAGCTATCATTAGTTGGAGTGATAAAATTGCTTTAGACATTTTGTGTGGTGCATTATTTCATGTTTTTGTAATTTGCTTTTTCACTCTTGCGTTTTACTACCAAGCTCAGTAAAATTCCATTTAAGATGTCAAAATAATTTGACTGAATTTTGTGCAGTGTGTTACAGGGAGATGAATGCCACAATTTCAAAATCCATTTTGGAGTTTTTAGGGGATTTAAGGAGTACAATTGTTTTCCTAAGCAGATGCAAAGTTTAAATCATCCCTTTTGTCTATTTAAAGCAGACCTGTCAAACTGGTAGCCTGCAGGATGGATATGTCACATACAGGCCACACCTATCCTGGCTTTGCAAAGGCAAAAAAAATCATGATACATCATGTGACATGATTGAGTTTGACACCCATGGTTTAAATGCTTTTCCATATCTCAGAATGCAAAAAAAAAAAAAAAGCCATCGCACTTTAGTGGATCTATCCATATAGGGATCTATAAAAGAGATGTAGGTGAATGACAGCATGGTCCTAAATTGCACTTCTGCAAACCAGCTCTTGTACTTGTCACTGATGTGGGGATGTGGAAAGAGAAAAAGAAGGCAGATAAAACTTAGAAGTGATCAATAAATGAAAAATGCATGGACCAAAAATGAGGCTTGTATAGTAACTATATTTGTCCCCACTGGCAGCATTATTAGCTGCTATATTCTCCTATATATAGTATGCCAATGCTGGTTTCCATTAGTTTTTTTTTTAAAGCATGTTTCCTGTAGTAAACTTTATGGCAATAAATTCTAAGCAATGCTCTCTGATCTTCACCATTGCAGATACATTTGCACTTGATTCTATTGCTATTACAAATCTAGTAGTGCTAAAGCCATTTGTTCAGGATAGGTAGTGTCAGATACGCAACTTAGAATTGCAATGTAATATTTTGTGGCTTTCAAAAAAAGCCCCCCCAAAAGCCCCCCATATATATGTAATATCTATGGCTAATCTTGTCTCTCTGTGCTTTTGTATTGAGTTATTTAAAGATTTATGCTGTTTTAATACAGCATTGTACACTTGATTTTTAAGATACATCATCCTTGGTATTCCTGAAATAAAATAAATCAGATAAATCAAATATTCCTAACTTCTTTCAGGCCTGTGGCCAGATTCGGTCTTTTGGTGGCAAGCCATGGCCACAATCCAGAAAATTAGCCAAGACATGACAAAAATTCAGTATAAACTGGATACTTTAAAATAGTCACAAATCTCATGGTATGCCTTATCATTGTTCATGACTTGATCATGTGTGGCAGCTGCTGAAGAAAATGTCTACCGTGACAAGGTAAAATATGGATGAGAGAGTCAATGGAGCACTTATCAAATCTGTAGATGATACAAAGCTAGA
This sequence comes from Emydocephalus ijimae, assembly GCA_004319985.1. Classification (NCBI taxonomy): domain Eukaryota; kingdom Metazoa; phylum Chordata; class Lepidosauria; order Squamata; family Elapidae; genus Emydocephalus; species Emydocephalus ijimae. Next base: position 4,705 of record BHEV01059126.1, read on the forward strand.
GAAAGTGGGTAATACTTGGGAAAAGAATGGAAAATCAACAAGAGTTTGGCTACAACAGTAACAAACAGAATGAAATTTAAAATGGAAAAAGGTAAAAACATGCAGTTCATTAAGAAAAATGAACATGCAGTTGATTAAGAAAAATGAATGGGTTTCACACTATCCCTTCTTGCTGTTGGAGTGACCCTTGGGGTGCATGCATCTTGTAGAGAAGTGTGCCAATGTGGGGAGACTCAAGTCATGGTGTGGAAAAGGCAATCCTCATTGCGACGTAGAGAAACCCTGTGGAGACTGACAACAAGAGACTGTCAGCAATGGCGGTCCTTAAGTCTTGATCGTTGCATACAAGAGGAAGCGAGTGAGTGACAGACTGTGGTGAACGAAGAGTGCGAGTGAAAGAATTCGCAATCCTGATTGAGCGTTGAATATTGGAGTATCTTAATCGGAGCGAAGCCTGAAAACAGCGGCCAAAGCAGATACGAGCAGCGGCAAAAGCAAAAGAGCTCGTGAGATGGAAGAGGGTAAGGATGCGAGCGATTGGACAGAGAAGATAAGAGAATCAGAGGGATCTGAGAGACTGATAATAATTGGGGGAGAGAAAAAAGAAGAAGAAAGAACAATAATTTAATTTAAGGGAACTTTGAAGGAATTGAATTGTGGACTTTGGAGAAAATTGGAAAGACGAACTTGAGATGGGGGGAGACTTGAAGAAAGGAATTAAATTACAACTTTAAATATTCCACAAATGAAACTGAATAATTTACTAGTCTCCTTTTGGATTATTGGACTGGAGCTGCAGTAAGTGGAGAAGATTTATTAAAGAAAGAGACTATTTGAATCTAAAAATTGATTTGTTAAACTTTCAAATGAAAGGAGAAACGACTACAGCAGAAAGTGTGGTGAGATAGTGAAATCAGAGACATTACTCAGCAACTCTGTAATTCCGGTGCACTCGGTGAATGAATCTTGAAGAACTGAACAATTATATTAAGACACTTTAAGGTTTTAAATTTGCGGATTGCAACAATTATTTCTTGACACCAACTTAACTGATTTTTGAATGTGGTAAATGTAATTTATATATATTTAATTGATACATTAGTAATATTGTAGTTTATATTTGGTTATAACATACACACAAAAAAGGGAGATGATAATTAATTAATTATTTAGGTATAGATATTTGATTATAGGCATTGAGTAGATTGAATTACATAATTAATTGTGATTAATTGTGATTATTATAGATTAACTAATTAATTATTGTACAGTAAGGTTGATATATCTATATTTAGATTTGTAAGTTTTTGAAATATTATTTTATAACACTATTTTGAGATTTGGAATTCTATAGTATTTATAGATATACAGGTTAATATTATTTAATAATATTATTTAATATTATTTAAATTTAAATAGAAGAATTCGATATATTATTAAGAATTACAAATCCAGATATTTGATTTAGAAATTAGCTGTAAAAGTGTTCTGGAAAATATGAATATGATATTGATAAGAGAGGTTAATCCTGTAACGTATCATATTATTTAGCATAGTGGCCATTTATAGTTGATATTTCTTAATAATGAATGTTAATTTGTGACAACATATTTAATATAATACAAAAACAAAAACAAATTTTACAAGAAATAATCTCCGTCACTAATACAATGCTTAAAACTGGAAATAAGACTTCTTCAATACAAACAACTTCAATGCCATCAACCTCAGTGATGGCACAAAAGACATTTGAAAAAAACCTTATCTGGAGAAAAACAACCTATCATCACGAATGCCAACATTCAATCGCCCCTTCTTACTTTACAAGAGTCCATGCTGAAGCTTCAGAAAATAGTAGTAAAAAATCATATTGAATCAAGCTGACACAAATCAACTAAAAGAAGAGATGGGAAATTTAAAGGCAGAAATGAAACTAGACATTCTAAAGCTGGATCAAAAAATTGAAACACTACAGCAAGCACTAGAAAGGAATGAATCAACAATAAAGGAGGTTGAGAAAAGAATGGAAAAAATGGAAAAGAAGCTGGAAATGGTTAGTCAGCAATTAAGAAATGTGAGTAAAGAAATGGTCGACTCCTTGGTATATTTAGAAATGGATAAGACCGCAGCATATCTAAGATTCCAAAATATAATGGAATCTAAAGAAGAGGACTTAGAACAAGTGATGGCAGGAATATTAGCAGACCTAGTGGAAAAAGATAAGGATGATATTCTGAAAGAGTTAGACGAAGTATACAGAGTGAGCACAAATTATGCAAGACAACATAAACATCCAAAAGAGGTCCATGAGAAATTTGCCAGAAGGAAAGTTCAAGATATTATATATAAAATTTCTAGAGAAAAAACAATTACATACAAAGGGAAAGAAATCTTGGTGCTTAAACAAATCCGAAGAAGAGTAAGAGAGCAGAGGCGAGATTATAAATACTTGGTGAAACAATTAAACCAAAAAGGTATCATATTTAGATGGCTAATCCCAGAGGGAATGCTAATCACTTGGGAAGAAAGAAAAATTAAAGTAGACTCCGTGGAAAAAGCCCAAGAATTCTATGAACAATTGATAGGCCATGAAGAATCGAGTAGTAGAGACGAGTTAGAAATGAATTCACAAGATGACCAAGACTACCAAAAAAACAGAGATGGGAATTATAGGAATTCAAAAAATAAACAACATCAAGAGAGAGAAGAACCGAAGATGCACAATCAGCCACAAAGAGAGACAGGAGTAACTACAAGACAAAGAGCAAGAGTCAATTAGGTGATGGATGAAGAGATAAATACTATCAATTAACATAAATGGCCTAAACTCTCGGATAAAAAGGAAAAGAATATTAACCAAATTAATTAAACAAAATGCAGATATAATATGTTTACAGGAAACTCATATAAGGAAGGAAGAAGAAAAATATTTAGAATGCCCCAAGCTAGGGAATTTGTATACGTCACCAGCAGATTTTAGGAAAAAGAAAGGGATAGCAGTATATGTGAAAGAAGATATGAAAGCAGAGTCAATTTGGATAGACCCCAATGGAAGAATTCTGATGTTACAAATTTGGATTAAATCAACTCTAATTCTACTAGTGGTAATCTATGCCTCTAACGATAACCAAAAGGAGTTTTTTGAATAATTACATGAGAAATTAGTGGAATTAGATAAAAGGAATATTTGTATCTTGGGAGATTTCAATGCTATTGTGGACCACCAGAAAGATCATAGTAGTGGGAGGGAAAAGAAGAAGAAAAAAGAACTACCAAAAACTTGTGAAGAAATGATGATTGAACTAAATTTGATAGACATGTGGAGGAAATTAAACTCCGAGAAAAAGCAATTTACATTTTACTCCAATCCTCACCAATCATGGACACAAACTGATATGGTGTGGATGAATGGTGAATTAGTAAATGAATTAAAAGAGATTGAAATCTTACCAAACGAATGGGCAGATCACAACCTGATTCAGATAGTGTGGAAAGGCAGGAAGAAACCAAGGAAAAGATGGACCTTAAATACACAGTTAATTAAAGAGAAAGAATTTATGAATAAACTTGATGAGGAATTAGACTATTTTTTAAAAGACAATAATAATGAGGCAACTATGAAACAGAATATTTGAGATACAATGAAAGCAGTAATAAGAGGCATAACAATATCATACACTGCTAAAAGAAATAAAGAAAAATATGCCCAACAAAATAAATTGGAATGAAGAATCAAAGAATTAGAAATTCAGCTGCAAAACATCCCAAAAGATTGCAAATTGAAAAAAAACAGATGATAATAACTAAATATAAATTTAATTTAATCGAACAAGAAGGAATGGTCTCAAAGTTAAATACAGCCAGACATGTATTTTTTGAACAGGCCAATAAATCAGGAAGGTGGTTGGCCTATAAACTTAAAAAAAAAAAAGATTGATCTACCAATTAATAGATGAGAAAGGGGATGCCCAACAAGGGATAGAACAGAAAAAAGAAACTGCATGTAAATTTTTTGACGATCTTTATAAAAAGAAGGAGGTGAATGAGGATATAATAAGAAACTATTTGGGTATTACTAAAGATAAAATAATTAAGGAGGAGACAAAGGAAATGTTAATTAGAGATATTATGTGGCCTGAATTAAAAGCAGCAATAGAAAATCAAAAGAACAATAAAACCCCAGGACCCGACGGGATACCAGGGGAACTTTTCAAAAAAATAGAAGAACAAATAAGACCTCTCATGGTGGAAGTATATAATGAGGTCCTACTAGCAGCAAGAATGCCGGATTCATGGAAGGAGACATTGATATCATTGATTCCAAAAGAAGATTCAGATTCACAACATATACAAAACTATAGACCAATTTCCCTGTTAAATACTGATTATAAAATATTTACTACAATTATAGCAAATAGATTTAAAAAAAATATTGAATAAATATATACATAAAGATCAAAATGGATTCCTTTCTAATAGACAAATCAGGAATAATTTAAGGATAGTATTAAATGTTTTGGAATACTACAAAATCCACCCAGAGAAACAAATGGCCCTTGTATTCTTGGATTCACAGAAGGCCTTTGACAATTTAAATTGGCAATTCCTAATTCAACAAATTTACATTATGAATCTAGGCACGAAGTTTGAAAACATCATGACTACAATTTATGATTCACAAAGGATGAATATTATAATTAATGGAGAGTACACGTGCTCAATAAAAATACAGAAAGGAGTCAGGCAGGGATGTCCATTATCCCCCCTGCTCTTCATATTATCTTTGGAAACATTGCTTACACGAATTAGACAGAACCCAGGAATAAAAGGACTAAAAATTTAAAAAGAAGAATATAAACTCTAGTCATTTGCGGATGATATGGTATTTTTCAGAGAGGAACCAATTGAAACAGGTCAAGAATTACTGAGAGTTAGATCAATTTGGGGAAGTTGCAGGAGCTAAAATTAATAGAAAAAAATGAAATTAATAACTAAACATTTAACAGAAAAACAAAAACTAAAATTGGAAAGGATAATGGGATTACAAATAGTAAAAAAAAGTTAAATACCTAGGAATTTGGTTGACGGCTCAATGCAAAACTCTAATGGAAAATAATTATAACAAATTATTACAGCAAGTTAAAAAAAGATTTAGAGATATGGGTTAAATTGCAAATCTCCTTATTAGGGAGGATTGCCACTATAAAAATGAATATTCTGCCCAAATTTATTTACTTATTCCAAACAATACCAATAAGAATACATAAAAATTACTTCATGGAACTTAACAAGATAATCACCAAATTTATCTGCAAGGGAAAAAACTGAGGATAAACCAAAAGGCAATGCAAGATATGAAGAGCAGGGGAGGTATGGCACTCCCAAATTGGGAATTATACTATATTATACTATACTAGTGGAGCCTCCTTACTCTGGTTGAAAGAGTGGGTAAATCTGTTGAATAAATGGATCTTATTTTTAGAAGGCCATGATTTACAGAGGGGATGGCATGCATTTTTATGGGACATTGGGAAAATTAAGCAGAAGTATTTCCACAGACATATAATTATAGATTCCTTATTGGCTAATTGGAACAAAAAAAAAAACATTATTTAAAAATCCCAATTTGGATCTCAACGATGGAGATGATGATACATCCAAATAATCTAGATCTTAATAAAATGATAAAATACGAAGACCTTCTTGATGCGCAAGGAACTTTAAAATCATAGCAAGATCTCCAAGAACAGGGGCTGCAAGTAGACTAGTGGACTTACTTGCAAATTCAAAATAGATATAGCCAGGACAAGGAAAAAAAATGGAATTTATACTAAAGCACAACAAATAGATAAAATTTTATTAGGTCCAGATAAAAAAATATATAACTAAATTTTATAATTATTTACTAGAGACGGAAGTAGAAGAGGAAGTAGTCAAAGGCAACATGATAGCTTGGAGCAGAAACATAGGATGTAGCATTACATTATTAGAATGGGAAAAGGTTTGGATAAGGAATAATAAAATTATAAGATCAGCAGCATATAAAGAAAATGCCTATAAAATGTATTGTAGATGGCATCTCTCACCCTTGAGAATAGCGAAAATGTCTCCTAACATGAATCTGAATTGCTGGAAATGTAAAAAGAAACAGGGAACATTTTTTCATATGTGGTGGTCCTGCATTGAAGCCCAAAGATACTGGCATAGAATAAAAAAATGGTTAGAGGAAATAATGGCGGAGCAAATTGAATTAAAACCAGAATTCTTCCTATTGGGGATATTTAATAGACAAATTCCTAAAAATGTCAAATATATAATACCGCATATTCTTACTGCAACCAGAATAACCTTTGCACAGTGTTGGAAACAAGCAGATATTCCAACAGAGGAGATAGTTATACAGAAGATAACAGCCTGTGCAGACAAGTTAACTTTAGCACTTAAGGAAAAAGAAACATCAGAATATAATAGAAGCTGGGAATGCTGGTATGACTGGATAGAACAAAAATAGAAAATATATCAGTAAATAATGTAATATGCAAATCATAATTATATATTCACAATAAGATGTATTTGTAAATGTATCACCAATATTGATAACAAACAAGGAACCATAGACTGTCGATAGTAGAATTGTTAGTTTTTTAATCATTTTCTTTTTTTCTAAATCTTTTCTTTCTTCTTCTGTGTGTTGTGTTTGTTTGATATTTTGGTTTTGTAATCAATAAAGTTTGTTTTTTAAAAAAAGAAAAATGAAATAAACATGTACAAAAGGAGGGAAATCTGGGTCAAGAATAGATTATTGTGAGAAAGATTTGAATATACTAGATTTCAACATGTTATTGGGCATGTCAAATTTGTCAACGTTCGATACCCAAACATAAGGGGTGCTGAAAAATTGTGACATGCCTTGGGGATTGTAGATATATTTTGGATTCTTTTATATAACTTTGATGTGGTTGACAAGTAACTACATAAATATCATAACTTTTAACATTTTGCTTGTTTCATTTGTCCCAACAGTGTAAAGCAACTGCAAGAAAACCCAAAGGCATTGGGGAACTTGAGGAACATCTTGAGCATAGAATCCAGACTGTGGGAATAATTACTCTCCTCTTCTCTGCCTTGGTTAAGTCTTGCTTGGAGTATTAGGTTCAATTCTGCACAATCCAGTTTTTAAAAGGCATTGATAAAATGGAGCAAGTCTACAAAAGGGCTACCAAGTTGGTAAAAGGACCGTCATATCCTATGGTACAAATCATATAAGGAATGGTTTAAAAACCTTTGATGGTGTGTTCAATTTATGGAAGAGAAGCTGGAGAGGGAGCGCAACATGGTGTTGTGAAAGACTGTCATATTGTAAAAGGTTTGGACTTATTTTCATTTGCTCAAGAGTTAAGACTAGAGCTGCCGTGGTGCAGTGGTTAGAGTGCAGTACTGCATGCTATTTCTGCTAACTGCCAGCTGCCTGCAATTTGACAGTTCAAATCTAACCAGGCTCAAGGTTGACTCAGCCTTCTATCCTTCTGAGGTGGGTAAAATGAGGATCAAATTGTTTTGGGCAATATGCTGACTCTGTAAACTGCTTAGAGAGGGCTATAAAGTACTGTAACGTGGTATATCAAACATGGTAAATCTAAGTGTAAATCTATAGCTATTGCTATAACTAACAAGATGAAACTTCAAGGATCTAAACACAGATTAGAATTAGGAAGAACTTCTTGACAATAAGGACAGTCAATCAATGGATTACCCTCCTCCATGGTTTCTTCCTCTTCATCAGAGGTATTCTGATAGAGACTGGATAATCATCTGTCAGGACGGGGAAGTGAATTCTACGGTGTACAGCGGGTTAGACTTGACCTCCTATCTATGATTCTATGAAAAAAATAACATATACTGTACATTTAATGAAAAGCCCGTATATTTAGAAAACAGAATTTAACCACATATTATACATTGTACATATACATAGTATTTTCATATTCTGTAGCCTTGTCATGCTTGATGAGGGCATCCAAGAGCCCTTTGAGATTAAATTCACAGAAATTCCAATGAGGAAACCACACCTGCAAAATGTATAATCCTCACCCTAGATGATACTAATGTTTGAAGGCAACTAGATTTTACTTCTCATTCAACTCACCAAATAATCTAGGTTTTGCATGAAAGTCACCAATGAATAGACATTTTGATATTAGATCAAAATTATTGAGACTGTTGATGGCACAGAAAAGGAAGATTTCTAAACCTTTACTTATTAGGTAGTGCATTGTGTCTTTTTTTTCCCTTTGTTTTATGCTTGACTGGAGAAAATATTTACATCCTAGATTTCTCTGGCTACTGATTTGGATATTGGTAGTACAATAAGGTCATCTAAGGCTATCAGACACAATAATTTAATGTCATTTAGTTGATTAGCATGTATGCCAACTACATAACTTTAGGATGTTTTATTTTATTTGATCCATCTCACTGGGGGGGGGGGAGGGACAATAGAAAAGTTTGAAAGTATATTTGCATTATTATATGTACCAAACCACAGAAAAAGTTAGCAGGGATATATAATGCATCATATATTTACAAGTGGGGCAAAATGGTAATTATAACTAAAAGAGAAATATATGTTTTTCAAATCAATATTTATGTACATGTGAAAGTAATTGTTCACATTAGTTTGGCTAGTTAATAAAAAAATTCATTTAACACATTAGCAGTAACAATGGGAAAACTTAATTAGGGCTTCAGTATGGTCTCACAAGAAAATGCACAGCATACCATATGAAAGAATTTGGTAGTTTGCAAATTACACCTGGTAAATGTGAGAAGTTTATGGTTTGTGTGTGTTTGTGTGAGTGTGTATGTGTGGTTATAAATGGAGGGGAAAGAGAGTGTGTGTTTGAAGTAGGAATAAGTGCATTTACATCCCATTTTTTCCCAATTACTCAGCCTATATCATGAAAAGTGGGACATATATATCCGGACAAAATACAATGTCATTGCAAGAGATATTTGTAAGATATTTTCAAATTGTCTGTTGAAAAAGGCATTTTTTTATTTATTGAGAAAGAATGCTACTATTAGCAATAGTTGGAGGGGGGAATTAATGGCAAATTCCATTAGACTGAAGACAAAATGTCCATCTATCAATTACATATATACTCTGCTGGTGCATTTTGACATTCTAGATTCTTGGGAATAATCCAATGCATATAAACGCCAAGACAAACTAAAAACTGGTCACTGTGACTTAATAGAATAGAATAGAATAGAATAGAATAGAATAGAATAGAATAGAATAGAATAGAATAGAATAGAATAGAATAGAATAGAATAGAAAGGGACCTTGGAGGTCTTCAAGTCCAACCCCCTGCTTAGGCAGGAAATCCTATATCATTTTGGACAAATGGTTGTCCAATCTCTTCTTAAAACTTCTAAAAACTTCCAGTGTTGGAGCATTCACAACTTCTGGAAGCAAGTTGTGCCACTGATTCACATTGTTGTGACTTCACATTGTTGTGAACAAAAAATAGCACTGAATATCATATTCAATCCCTACATTTAAGTAGAGGCATTCTTCAGATACAAATTCAAACAAAAATAGTTTATTCAAATGTTCTCTCCATCACTTAAAGAAAGTAATGGCATAATGGTGAGCCCTAGTTCCTCAGACACATCCTTTTCCCAAACTTCCAAGAATTGAATGACAAATCTTGGACACCAAGAGCTGAGAACATTTAGACATCAATGAACCTTGGACAATCCAGAATCCTATAATTATTAAGGTGAACATTCCAAGGGGAATGGCCAGTAACAATGTAGTTCCACTTAAGAAAGGACTAAATAATGGGATGAAGGCACAAAAGAGTAGCTAGAACGTACTATTTTGCTTTACTTGATTTTTAATTATATGAGAGAACATTTGAGGAGGTTTCTCATCTATTATCATGCTACACTAGAAGTTGATTGAAGTTGGAAGCTACATTGAAGAGACCAGATTGTATTGTCTGCAGAAAACAGATAACATGAGCTGGACTTGCAAAAGCTTCTATTCTCTCCACTGGTAGGTGAAACTAGGTCATTTCCAGAGAAACTATTGAACTTAGAAGCTACTACTTCTAGGATTAATTAGGATTGTTAGAATGAGATTTTTTTTAAGGTTTGGAAATGGTTTAACTTAAAGATGGCCAGATTTCATAGAATATGTTTTAGTCTTGCTCAGAATTAAAACATTTTAAAACAATGAGGGGTTAAACCATAATAGGTATTTGCTAATCATGGTTTGGGGTTTTTTTTATCCATTACTTGAATAATTCATTTGCAATATTTATATATCACTCTGCACTGTAAGACTCCTAGTGGTTGACAATCTTTTTTTAAGATTGTCTTTTTAAAAAAAGACAACACAAGGTAAGCACAATAAATTGATTAAAAAGCCTATTCCCCCAGCCCCAAAATTCTTTTCTGAAAATGCAGTATACTTATTTTCAGTCCTAACTTTTAAACTGAACCATATACTACAGTTATGAAGGAGAAGAAGATGTGGGTGTAGATAGAGGCTTATAGAATAATAGGTGCACATTTTGAAGAAATATCCCAAGTTTAGCTGTAGTGAGGGATAAAGAGGTGGATTTATGATAAAAGCTTTATGAATTTTGGAGAGAGATTCCAGGATATACTTCTGATTGTTGTCATACGCAAGAACCAGGAAGAGAGTAATGAGGGAAAATGAAATATTTTGAGAAATATTAAAAAGGAAGAATATTATATTTCCCTAAAGGAGGAATGGAGAAACATGCTCTTGGAGAAGAAAGAGACAACCCCCACCTTTCTTCATAGATTCCAGCAGATATTTTGCACCCATTAAGAAAGACTGGGCCATCCTATCCACAAAACAAAATATCTTCAGCTCTGGGATGATGGGATTAAACACATGACTCTCCAGGACATAATAGGATTAACCCACTAGCAGCAGAGCTCACTACATCGCACAATCTCCTAAGGACATTGCATCAGAGTTCAAACTTCAAACAAACCTGAGAGCTCAGACAACCTATAGAGCCAATTATGACCCCTATAACAGCCAATAGAATACATGTTCTTGCACAGGAATAGGATGTTCAAGTGCAAAGCCCAAGAGATGGTATAAATACCCCTCATGCTCTCCATGTGGTCAGCTGAACCAGAACCATGCGGTTAGTGGTTCTGCTTCATTATTAAACCATATTTCCAATCAGCCTCTATGTTTGCCCCTGCACAAGCAGGAGACCCTATACCATTCTGGACAAATGGGTGTCCTATCTCTTCTTTAAAACCTCCAGTGTGAAAAATGTATTAGGATTTTAATAAGATAAGCCTTCAGTTAAATTGTTCAGATAGGCCATAACTATTGGTATGAAATAGTCAAAGAGATGAATGCAAGGTGAATGATTGGGTAGCACAATACTGAAAAATACTGAAAAGAAATGAGAATGTTGAATTATAATCATGCCAGGCCAGAGAGAACCAAGTTACAAAAGTCAAAGCAAAGTATGACTATGGTATAAATTGGACATTTCATCAAGAAGCAGAAGAAAAAAACTGTATATTTTATCCCAGGTTATAAAATGACTTGACAATTGTCTGAATATAAGAAAGGAATAGATAGAAAACAGTTTTTGCTTCTTCAGTAGGCTGAACAGAGATGTCTTCAATATGTATGAAGACAAAAAAAGGGAGTTGAAAAAAGATGGAAAAATATCAATTTCTGGTACATTGAGTTTGAAAACACAATGATAAACCCAAACAAAAATAAGGAATGCCCATTTGTAGATGTAATCTGGAAGGTGGGAAATGAGTCTGGGAGCAGAGATGTTAATTTGCATACAGGGATAAGATGCATCCCAAGAGAATTTCAGTGGAGGGAGAATGAGGAACAAAATGCAATTAGGGATATAGAAAGTGAAACAAGAGGTCAAAGGCCTGAAATGAATCAGGCATGTCATTTGGGAATAAGGAAGTCAAAGAGGACAAAGCCACAGGGTAGAGATGGGAGAGAAAATCACATTGTTCACATTTTCATTTTAACCTCAAATGACTATAACATTCCCAACGCAACTATTCTCCAGTTTTCATACTTTCATTCATTCTACAGCATAGTTTCTTAATCTAGAAATGTACAAAGATGTGTACCTCTGAGCAGTATACACATAAACATGTGTATATAATTTCATTTGTTTCATTTGCACCCCTCCTTTCTTTTGACAGCTCAGAGGACTCACATGGGATCTCCCATATTTTTTCCTTTCAGACAATAATCCTAGGAGGACTGTCACATACTCTATGTTGAGTAGGGACTTGAACCTGACTCTCACAAGCTCAGTTCCAGCATCTTAACCATTATGCTATTTAAACAAAACATATGCCAGGACAGGTAGTCCTTGACTTACAACAGTTCACTTAGTGACCATTCAAAATTACAACAGCACTGAAAAAAGTGACTTATAACCATTTTTCAACCTTATGCAGCTTGGCTTTGGGTAAATGGACGGCTATCATTTATTAGAAAGCTAGGTTTCATCTGGGTGCCTGGTTGGGGTGTGTTTGAGCTGGAGGTATCGGCGGGGAGTGGGTCTGTTTGTGCCTAGGTGTTTGCTTGGCTTGTGCTGTGGAGATTTTTTTGTTTGTGAGTGCAGGCTTCGAGATAATTGACAGTCTGGTGGAGTCATCTCTTCTGTTCATGCTTTCAGGTCTTTTTTCAATTTTTATGGCTTCTCTGATAATTCTGTAGCTGGGGTTTTCTATAATGGCTAGGGTTTTGGTGGCATTGAAGTCAATGCTATGACCTGTGGCTTTCATGTGTTGGACTAGTGAGGAAGTGTGTTCCAGCTTTTTTATTGCATTTTTGTGTTCATCCAGGTGGGTAAGACAAAAAAACGCTACAAAACAGACAGAAGATATTAGAAACACCAATCAAGCAGAACACAGTAAACTCCAAGACCAATAAACACAGACCAAGACTCCCAACCAATCAGGATGAAGAAAAAAAACATTCCGGCACAGCAGTAGGCTTGCACCAAATTTAAAACAGAAAAGGCTGTGAAAGCCTGACTCACAGTACTCAAAGCCTGACTCACAATACACAAGCCTGATGATGGCAGATGAAATTCTGCTGAAATGTTGCTACAACTTTAAAAGCACAACTACAATGATGTTCAGGAAAATACCTGAACAAATATATGTATGTATGTGGATCTTTGGTTATTCAGGTTTTCTCCCGCGTAAGATTGGAAGTATCTAGGCAACATTTCGATGAAGTCTCATTCATCATCTTCAGGCTTGGTCTTCAGCTCTGTGCTTCTCAGAGTGATGTGANCACACAACTACAGCCCTATGCAGAATCCATCAACTCACATGTAAGAAACTCATTCCAGTTCATCGAGATCATAAAGGAACAAAACTTACAACCCAGTGACCTACTAGTGAGCTTCGATGTCATATCCCTCTTC
>BHEV01059127.1:0-22961 GCA_004319985.1 Emydocephalus ijimae
CTACGGGATGCTCTCCGTTGCCTACCGGCCCTTCTTCCTTGGGCTCCCTGCCGTGGGATACACCCACTTCCTCCTGCAAATGACGCCTCGCAACTCTTCTCTCCCTTTCCTCTTGCTCCAAAAAGATCGCCATTGTATCCTGCCGATTCGGGCTTCCAGCCACGTTGTGATCCACTAGTGAGGTTGCCATCTCGGATGGAGGCATCGCAGTCTCCCTCTCGCTCGCTCTGAACTTCGCGTGGACCAAAATAAAAAGATCGCCCGCCGTCATGTTTGGAGCTGCCACTTCCGCGTTTGGAGCTCCAAATGGCGGCGGAACTCCAAACACGGAAGCGGCAGCTCCAAACAGAAGCGGAATGGGCAGAAGGGAAAGCAACAGCGGCGGGTGCCAAAGGTGTCTGCAGCAAAGGTGGGAGTAGGGAGCTCTCTGCGCTTCACCATGATCACCTGGTAGGAGCGGCTGTTGGCGAGGATGCAAGGGGGGGAATTAAGTCACCCCCCCCCGAAAAGACGGTCTAGCCGTTTTTTCGGGGCTCAAAAAAAAATAAGGCCCAGCCTTATTATGTGAGAAACACGGTACACCAAACTGAGCTCTCTTTGAAGTTATAATCTGGGATATCTTTTCAGTTTAGAGTAGTAATTCTTCACTTTTTTATACCAGTAAACTTCCAAAATTTCTTCCTTCTTGGAAAAACTGAATTTAAAAATATAAAATAAAATAGTGAAAATAAAATTACATTTCTTCCTACTGAAATTCATGGACAAGCTATCCCATAGACCCATGTTAATGACCTCAGTTTAGAGGATGGTGTATAGAATGTTAAGCAACAACCAGTTCTTGAGCAGGTGACACTGCATAGCAGTGTCCATAGCAGGTCAAGCAGAACCAAGACTTAGAGTGACAACTTCCTACAAGGATGATCATTCTCATACCTGTTCAGGTCTCTGGGTGATGGGAAAAGTTCCCTGCCTCATGCTTAGTCCCTGCTGGCATAGCTTGGCATTGGGTCCTCTTCTACCCTACACAATCTGCTGAAGACTGAGTAGAGAAGTGACCTTCATTCAAAAAACAACAATAACAACTAGTTTTTATGAACCAGATCAAACTACCTAGAGAACACTCAATATGGTTTTCTTGATGACACTTTTAAGTTTTTGGTATGAGAAGATACATCTGACTATATTTAAATTATCAATAGACTTAAGCAACACTGACTATTACCGGTATCATCAAACCTTCTTCTAGTATATAAATAGAGGCACTTCCACTTTTTAGAAGAGTTGAATGTCAAGAATTCCTGCACAAATTCCCAAAAAAGTCAGTGTGGTCTGAAATACACAGATTCAAGTCCACCATCAACTATGGAAACTAATTACATGTTTTTGGAAGTGTCACTATTCCTTAGCTTGCCCTACCCTACAGGATAATGGCTGTAAGGAAAATGGGAAGAAATGATTGCCCTGCTTCAAGATCCTGGAGGAAAGATAGAATATAAATCAAGTAAACAAATAAGTAAATTCATTGGAAAATATATTTAGGGTAATCCAATTTCATTTCCTTTGCTTTGATTAACTAGTGTAGCTTTACTTGGAAACAAACAATTACCAAACATATCCTTCAGCTAATTAATTGGTGCTTTTATATGGAAAAAATATCTATAATGCCACAAGGGAAAAGTGCTTTTAATATAGAGAAAAAAATACCTCTCTTGCTGTGCTGGTCTTCCCCAAGGAGGGAGCATTAACCTGCAGTTACTAAGCAATTAATTCCACCTCCCAAGAGGCAAGATTGCATATTTGAGCCAGGAAGCCTCCAGGAGTTCACTGAACTACTTCCAAGGTTAAGATTTTCCACTAGGGAACAGCAGCTGTGGAGGGGAAATGATTTAAATAACCATCAGAATAATGGTTATCTGTTATCTGTGTGGAAATTTTTGGACAGAACTGGATGCAGGAGATTAGAGACCTGTCCAGACAATATCTTTGCTTGTGGATCTTAATACACAAGAAGAAGAAGCCTCTTCCTCTGGAGATCAGCTGTTCACCTACCTCACAGTGCATCAATGCCGAAGCCCAGTCTTTGTGAAGCTTCGTTTGCTTTGCTTCATGCTAAAAGTAGGAAAATAAGGCATACTTTGCAAATGCAATTAAATGACACACAAGTTGATACATATCTGCAGTAGGCAGCAGGCAGGCATCTTTGGCATTTATCATTCATATAAGGTAATGAAGGTACTTCCAATGGGTCTGGCCAATTGGCCAGATTTTCTTACATCTTTTGATGATGTTGTCTAATTGGATTTGCCATCCTCAACAGATGCTGCAGTAGCCACATTATACACAGTAGAAAAATTCAGTTTGCTATGGTGGATTATCTTTTATTTTCATTTGAATAATAATAGTGTTCTTTCCAATTGCAATCATCTACATGAATAAGTGTACAACCTGTATGGACATTGTCCCTCTTTCAGTCATGCATTTGCTCTCATAAGGAGGCTAAACAAAAACCCCCCATAAATGTAGTGTACCGTAATTGCTTCTGCCATAAATCTAAGCCACAAGTCGAATTATTGAGGAAAGTATCACTTTCCAATATTTAGTGGTGTAATGAAAAGCAGCCCAGCTTAACATTCTTTGCGCTACACTTTTGCTGTCCTTTGGTTCTGCTATGCCAGCTGAGATCTAAGGGCAAGAAAAATAAAACATGATTTCTCAGGTGATGTAGTGCTAGTCTGGAGGCCTTAGCATCTGACCTATTTGAGTATTTTCTGTCCTTTATCACACATTAAAGGAGAAACAGGAACATTGAAAAAAATGCTTGGATTGTATGTATGTCTTCTTGTTAAAATGTGGTGATTTTAAACTAGATTTGATTCTGAATGATCTGCAACTATTTTCTCTACAAACAACTACTTGTAATAATCTACCAACTGTCTGTTTGCTTGGATTGCCCAAGTTGATCTGTGATGGGCTGTTGGGTAAATAGTCTTATCTAGTATCCAAAAGCTGAAGTAGTTGACCTTTTGACTTCTTCATGCTATAGCATGGAGAGCTTTAGATTTGTTCTGGACTAACATTGTAGTTTGAGATCAGTCATGACATGTAGCTCTGAACCTTCTGTTGTAAGAATAACACAACCAATTGCAGTCATCACATGCTGTATTAGTTTTTTTTCATCCTAGGGCTCTCTCTCTCTCCAGGATTCTAATCCTGTATAGGCACACTAGAAGGTGTATGGTAGTTTGAAAACTTCTGGAGGGCACCACTGATGCAAGATAGGAATTTGAGAGCCCATGTCTCATACTGGCAAATAAAGGGGGCAAAGAGGATGGGAGGAAAGAGGAGATGATTCTGTAGCAAACTGGTTTTGCTTATGGATAAAGTTGTGGTAATGTTGGAAATTATGTTAAATTGTGAGAGTATGCATCAATGTCAAAAATATCTTCATATTTGAAAACCAAATTTAATATTACATATAAATTTAACATGGAAACTAATTCTGGACTGTAATTTAGGAATTACAACCAGGAGTTCTATATATAGGCTTTTACAGCATCTGAAGATTGTAAATTTTTCTAATGTACCATTTTAACATTTAAATTTCTCTATGACTTTCTAAATGAAGATAGGATTGGTGGTCAAAGGAAAATTATTGTAATCTCTCATCTTGATTTACAGTTTGTACTATACTGTTATTGCTAATTATTGCATATTAATTGCATATTGATTTTAATTATTTGAAGTATTAAATTGACATATTTTTATATATGGAACAAAATTAATGTTAGCATTAATTTTATAATACCTGTAAAATTTTATTCACTTTTTGCTATTCCCAATTTCTGTTTTATGTTTATAACTGTCTTAATATTTTTAAAAAGAAAAAATATATAAAAAGGAAATAAATTCTATAACACCATGTCTGAACAATGAAATTACAGAAATACCGTATATCTCTTTTGTAAGGTGTAAATAGAAATAAACATGTTTAAAATAGAGGGGGGGAGGAGGGAGGGAGAGAGAGAGAGAAATGGAATGTAGAATTTTTATTTCATATTTCAATAATCTTGAAGGAGATAAATATAAAGAGTTACAGATAGAAGAGAATATTTATAGTTCAAGTCTGTTGGGTCCTTTATCTCTCTGATCTTGATGGTTTCCTTTCTTGCTACTTAATGTTACTTAGTTTGGTAATGAAATGTCTGCAAGAAAACTACCAAGCTCAGAGAGCACCAAAGACCCCACATTGCTCAAAATATAGATTGTGACTTGAAAGAACATCGCAAAGAAAATGTATAAGACATGTATATAAAACAAATAAAATCATTGAATGAAAGAATTTTAAGATTACCAGGAGTATTATCCCAGCAATACTCTAATGGCAATGATAGTCAAGCAGAACTTTGTCATGCTTCTGGAAATTTCTGACAGGCAATTGGCAAAGTAAGAAATAAGGGATTTTCATATCTGATGAGCCCATGTGGTGAAAGAGACCTAGAAATAGAAGCTCATCAGTGGCACCGCAGCCAATGCGGAAGCATTTGGGATAGGATATATTATTAAATATTAATTTATTTAAGGAAATTAATATAGTCACCCACCTTAAATGCAAAACTGGGTGTTGGACAATCATGATGCAAAAAACAAACCCTCAAACAAACAAACAAACAAAACAAACAAAACTATGGAACCAATGTAAAAGAACCCCATAATCAGACAGAAGTAAAACAATCCCCATGTAAGAAAAAACCCACTATGAAACAAACTCACAAAACAGGAGTACATATATCAGATTTTCCTACGATCTTAGCAAGAATGCCAGATTTTAACAGGTTTCTGGAAGGCCAAGAGAGGAAGGGATAGTCCTCCAAATCTAAAGGACAGGTGCTGTGACAGAGGAGGTGTTCCTTCTTAGACTCACAAGATGACACAGCATAATAGAAAGAACCTGGAGCATGTCCCCCCTATTGGATCTGATGGAATGGACAGAAACTCTCTGAGATAGATGGCCCTTCAAATAAATTGGTGTGGCCTATGAAAAGATTTAAAGATGATATGATCACTTTGAATGGCACCTGGAAACATAAAGGAACGGGACCAAAGGTAGGATTCAAAATTTTTACTACTGATTCTGTGGGCGTGGCTTGGTGGGCATTGCTTGAGGGGCATGACAGGGGAAGGCTACTGTAAAATCTCCATTCTCTCCCCACCTCACTAACCTGCTTTCCAGCTCTGTTCTCCTGGGCAGGGCAACAAAAGAAAACTCAACCGATCAGCTGGCACTCGGGAGGCAGAGCATAGATGGGGGCAGGATCAGTCAGAAGTGGTGTTCCAAACTAATCAAAATTTCCACTACTGGTTCTCGAACTACTCAAAATTTCCACTACCGGTTCTCCAGAACTAGTCAAAACCTGCTGAATACCACCTCCGAATGAGATTTGCTATCTGATACATCCGTGCCTTTTCTATGGCAGCCCCTGCCCTAGGGAGTGCCCTATGGAACACTCTGCCCTCTGAGGTTCAGTAGACCCTGCCCTCTTAGCCAATGGTGGGATTCAAAAATTTTTACTCTCAGTTCTGTGGGTGTGGCTTGGTGGGCATGGTGTGGCTTGGTGGGCATGGCAGAAAAAGGATACTGTAAAATCTCCATTCCTGTTCTGACCCAGGCTTCATCAAACTTAACAAAACACAAACTTATTTTAAAAGAAAAACCTATTTCAATGCAACACTGGGAATTACTTACATTCCCAGCCAGAACTATAAACAGTTCTCCCAGATAAGAGCACACTGTTCAGTGATGTAGAATGCTGCCCAAAAAACCCCCAGAAGTCCAATTAATTATCACATAAACCATCCAAAGTCCCATAAAAAACCAAACCAGAGTTCACAGAGCTTTAAGAAGGACTCAGACTCTAATTGAACTGCTTTATTTCCTGCAAAGTGTTCGTCATTGAGGTCTGACTTTTATCCCTTATGGGACGGGCAATCACCTCCCAGCCTTACTCCCAAGTCGCCCTTTCTGATGAAGCTGCTCTCACCTTCTAGCAGCTCTGCGCACACACGCACTGGGAACAGCTCCCCTGGATGCTCCACTTCGCTGCTGCCAGATGAAGGCTCCAAAGGCAACACCCCACTTCCAGATGGTCCTGGCCCCATCCCTTCATTGAATGCAGGACCCTCATCCAAGTCCTAACCAGACTCCCTGCCTGGTCCCCTTTCTTCCTCACTGTCCAATTCTGCTGCCATTTGCACTGGCTGCCAGCGAATCACAACAATTCCCACCCCACTCCAGGATAAGGATATTACAAAATCTCCATTCCCACTGACCTGCTTTCCAGCTCCATTCTCCTGTGTAGGGCAACAAAAGAAGACCCAGCCGACCAGCTGGGACTTGAGAGGCAGAGGGGTCGGGGCCAGTCAGAGGTGGTATTTTTTCGGTTGTCCGAACTACTCAATTTTTCTGCTACTGATTCTTCAGAACTGGTCAGAACCTGCTGAATATCACCTCTGCTCTTAGCTTTCTGTAAAGCTTTGAAGCCCTGGTTCCCCACAAGTTTGACCTGATGCCAGGCCTTTGTTGTTTTTAATCAATTTAGTTTTATAGTTTTAACATCACTTTTATGCTGTTTTAACTTTTGATTGTGAGTCATCCAGAGTTGGTTATGAGATGAATGGCTATGTCTTAAATAAATAAAATGAAATGAAATAAATAATACAGTACATGAAGTTAGTTTGAGTCAGATCTTGTTCACCTAGATGCATTTTGCCTCCATGATTCAGCAGGATGTCTTCCACGGAATTATGCAGAAATCTTTTGGGTTAATGTCTAAATTGATGATGCTAGGATCAATCCTGGATTTTCTACATTCGGATTTCAAACTCAGCCGCCAAATCACAGACTCAACTCAAAAACATTATATCCATTCATATCATTGTTCCACCTAGGTTGGTAGTGACTTGTGGCTTTTTCCTGATTTTGGGAATCTTTCTTAGCTATAGTTACGGATACCAAACAATCAATGTTGCAAGCAGGATATCCTTTATGATAGTTCTCTCCTTTAAATTGTTGTTTTTTTTAAAGCTGATTGTATCAGTGTCAACTGAAATGGGAAGAGGTCCTAGGTCCTGATAACTATGCTTCAACCAATTTTGTGGGGAATTAACAAGTGTGACTTAGATGTTATAGTTGTTTTGTCTAACTGTAGTTATTTATTTGTATCAGATTTCTGAACCACCCATCTCATATAAGTTATTCTGGATGGTTTATAGATTAAAAGGTATCTTTTTGCATCAGATGCTGTGGGATAAACAAATATAATCATAAACTGTATAACAGTGGCAGTCATTTCTATCAGTAGTGTTTTTAAACAATTTAGAAAAGGCTGTTTGCTGTCTGCAAAAATCATGTTTCAATTTAGGAGAGGGACTGAATTGTATTATCTTCTGGTGGAGTCCTAGAAAAGATAATTGACATATAGAAACACTAAACCACGTCTCCAAGAAATACATTGGCCTCAGTTAGAGTAGAAATAAATAATTTTTATGTAAAAACTTTTTTTGCAAATATATCCTCATGTAGCTTTTTTTTCTGGAGACAATTGATTTGATGGACATGTGATCAATAAAATCTCAGAAGTCTTGGCAAGAAAAACAACACAATTTTTCTCATTACTAAAAGGATTGCTGAAATTGCAATTTCTCTCCTGGGTTTATTTTACATCAATTTTAACATCTGTTGATTTTTAAAATACACAAATGCACCCACAAAAACTTAACTTTTACTTACATATCTTGATGTGCTTAGATGAGGAGTGTCAAAACTCAATTTCATTGAGGGCCACATTAGGATTGTGGTTGACCTTGGGGGTGGGTGGGGGTGGATGGGGTGGGTGTGGTTGGAGTGGGCATGGCCAGCTCAACATTGCTCATGTTGTGGGGTGCCTGTGGCAGCCCAGGTGGGCTGGGTGAATCCATTGTCTCCAGTGGAGAAAGGTGAGACCAGAGCAAGCGCCAAACTCTTGTCTACTAGAGGAGCCTGACTGCCCCTCTCAGGCCAAGCCGATGGCGGCTCAAGCTTCCTGGAGCCTGGATCACACAGCCCAGCCCAGCCCAGCCCCGCTTCCCCAAGGGGGCACCTGGTTGCGCTTACCTCCTCCTGGAGGCTACTGTTGCTGTGCTCACTCTCCTTGGCCAGGTTGCTCATGGTGTGTGCAGGAGGACAAAGTGTGTGGCTCAGAGAGAGGTCCATATTCTCTCCTTGCAAGGAGATCCAGCTTTGTAACCAAAGCATCTTCAGCTACAGATGGGAGATCACCAGGAGAGAAGGGGGCAAGGGGATGGCAAAAGGGCAGCAGGGCTTTCCGCAGACCCTCCCTCCCTCTCATAATCTCCTTCCTTCCTTCCTCCCTCCCTCCCTCTCCTGCTTCTCATTCTCATTTCCTTCCTTCCTCTGTGCTCAGGAAAGGAAAAGGGGAGGGGGAGAGATTGACAGTGCAATCGGTGGCCATGCTCCCCGGGGGGGGGGCAAGGGTAGTCCTGGTGAAAGGGAAGCTTTTCATGCTGCATGGCCAGGCTGGAAGCAGGTCAAGGAGGCTTGTGGAGGGCATCTGGGCCAGAATGTTGTCAGCCTTAGATCTGACTCCCTGGGGCCATCCTGGAATTGAAGCAGCTATCTTAAATGGGTGAGATTGTTGAAGAAGAGTGAGCTGTGGCAATATGGTGAATTTTGAAAATCAGCTAGCTGTACCCTATTGTCTAAGAATCACTACCTCAGGCATAATTTCTCTCTCTCTCTCTCTCTCTCACATACACACACTTGTGCTGCTGATGTAATCAAGCAAACAGCTCACCAGAAGCAAGAGAAGCCATCAGAATAAGACAATGGGCTCACTGCAAATAAGTAAGTCAATACTACCCCTGTAGTAAACAAAATTGTAAGTGACTTGATCTTTATGTGGCAAGAAAGACTTCACTGGCCAATGCTCAACCCTAGGTCAGTCACTTCCTTCCTAATTAGTTTGTCAATTATGAAAAGGATGCAAAAGTAGCCCATCATGTTCTTGTTGAATCAGTCAATTGGTTTGGTTTTCCACTCAGTACCCCGGTCACTCATAGCTCTGGGGGCCTTTAGTTCAGCTCATCATAGCTTCTTAAATGCCAGTGAATTGGAAGAGAAAATCCATTTTGTTGCAATTTGCTTTTCTTGTTCAGGTTTCTTCCCATAAATATATTAGCATCTCAGAAATTATAGACATACCAGTTAGTCCTGAGGCTGCTTGTCTAAAAACTGGCCCAGTGAACTGTGCAGATTTCTCATGTAAACAGAATAGTACGTGATCCTACACTGTACTCTTCAGTGAAAAGAACAAGACACACCATAGCAACCACAGCACCACAGGTGGAACATACGGCTATGCCTCTCTGAAGGAAAAGCTGACCTATTACAGCCTCATATTGAATGTCCAAAGGGAATTCTTTGTCTTTAATACAGTGATTAAGAGGTAGCTTGGCAATGAATACGTACTTCTAAACCACTATTGTCAAGGCTTATTCAGTTTGGATCACATCCATTGCTCCTCATCTTTCGCTGCATTGTGAATCCCCAGCTGGCTGGGCCAGAAAAAAGAAACAGATACGTGCACAATTGCTGAGGCAAAGAATGTGGAATATTATTGTTATGACAAAACAATGCACGTGTGTACTCAGAGGACCAAACTGAATGTGAACCATGGATTGCTGTGTAGGTATTTGAAAAGATATGAATGAGATGGTGATTTTGAACTTAGTGGGAAAAGTTATTGAACTTTTTCCTCATATGGGAAAATCCTCATATGACTTACAACTTGCAATCATTCAGTTAGCAACTGTTCAAAGTTACAATGGCACGGAAAAAAGTGACTTACAACCAATCTTCACATTTAATTCCCATGGTCATGGGATCAAAATGGGTACTTGACAATTGGCATTTTTGGAAACTAGCATGTTGCAACATCCCATGGTCACGTGAACATTATTTGCATCCTTTCCAGCTGGCTTCCGAGAAGCAAAGTCATTGGAAGAAGTTAGATTCACTTTATGGATGATTCACTGAACAATGGTTGTAGCCTGGCAAAAAATCTTGAACTCACTTAGGTTCAAGTGTACATTTAGAGGTCTAGATTCTCTTATAGCTTATTAGCTCATTAAAATACAAAAATTTAATAGGGACAGTAAAGAATAGACAATTTTCTGAATAACAAAAGTAAGGAACCAGTTCTAAGATTAATATTACTGCACATATTCACATATGATCTAGCGTCAGGATGAGTAATCAGGTGAGTTTGTAGATGCTATTGTTTTATTTAAGACAGTTAATACATAAGTGCATTGTAAAAAGTTCCAGAAAAGTATCTCAAAATCTAGAAAACAACCTGGAAACTGAAGTTCCAGGTGATTAAGTATATTGCAACCTAATTAATTGAAATATTTTACTACTGGTACAAATAAAAACAAACCACACCAATAGAGTATGCACTGATAATGTGTTTTTCTTCCTAATACCAAAGTGTTGGGAATGATAAAACCAGAAAGGTATTATGGAGAGAAAACTGGGGGAATGTCCTACAAAAGTGAAATGCAGTTTGAGGATGAAAGGATGCAATTTAGCACTCACACACAAAAACCAAATTTTACCTTTACAATGATGAGATCAGAAGTGGCAGTGACTGATGCAAGAAAGAACCTTGGAGTCACCGTGGGCAGCTTGATGGAAATATCATCCAGTGAGCAGCTGCTACAAAAAAGACAAATTTCATGCATGGTAACATTAGGAAAGAGACTGAAAATAAAACCACAAATACAATAACACCCTTAAAATCCCTACATTTTAAGAAGGGTATTATGGATCTAGATAACATAGAAAAAGAAAGAGCAACCAAAAGGATTGGGGGTTACAAGTAATAGTTAAAGCAAATGAAGTAGTTGAATATTCAAATAAGAGAGAATGAGGGGAGATGTATAATTTTCTCTCTCTCTCTCTCATATATATATAAAACACACACGTGCACACGTTATTGTGGGGAAAATAGGAGGAGAAAAGACAATTCAACAATAATATATGTAGAGGTGGCATAGTAGGGTAATTGGTTTCATGTTCTACTTATGAATTTTTAGAAGCATATTTATGCTTGCAGCTGGATTTGAACAGACCTCACAAGATCAGCACCTTGGTTGGGAATCTGACTCTGGTCTATTTGTAAATATCCACATCTTCAAAATATCTTCTACTCATTTCCCAAAGTATGTTGGAAAAAAAAAGGAAATCACTGAAAACTTGGTAAAAATTCATTAAAATGCCAGCATTTCATAAAATTTCGTGCAAAGATGGTGAAATCTCACAACCTGTCTCTTTTTTAAATAGGTGGGAGATAAAGAGTGAACCAAACCTTTATAGGAGATTAATTGATTGCACCAGAATCCAGAAAAAGTTATTGTTTATTTAAAAGATGATGCTGTAACCTTGTTTGGATGATGGGGGATAAACATTGGGGTAATTTTTCTATAAATATTCTAATATCTCTAATTTTAGTCTCATTTTTTTGCTTTTCAGAATAATGAGGTAGTAGCCTTGGTTTTACCAAGGAAATATTTTCCCTAACATAAAGGCTCTGTTGAAGTGACTCAAAAATGAGAGTTTTTAGAATTGTAATGTGAGCTATGAACTGGGATCTACTTCATTCAGCCTTGATCTTATGAGAAGACCTTAACTTAGACCAGTGTTTCTCAGTCTTGGCAGCTTTATTTATTTTTATAAGATTTGTGGACTTCAGCTCCCAGAATTCTCCAGTTAACAAAAAGGGAATTCCTTGAAGTTGAAGTCCACATTTTCTAAAGGCTGAGAAATACTGTCATAGGGTAATAAGCCTGATGGATTTAACAGGAATGTGATTCTTGAGACTGTGTATACAGATATCTTTGAAATTGCCGAAAGTTAATAAATCTTATAAAAATGATAATATTGTTATGTTCTGAGCATGGGCGCTAAGAATGGAGACGAGCCGGTGAAACGGTGAACTTCAGAACTCTTTTATTATCATGGTGTAACAGCTCAAAATAATGGCTGCAACAGCCCCCTTTATATAGGCAAGCCATTCAGCCTTTAACCAATGAAAACCAGGGAGTGCTAGCTCCATTTAACCAATGAAAGAAGCTCGTTAACAGCCAATCAGATGGACCTGAACGGACCAATCTGATGTCGCTGTGGGCCAATCAGAAGTGAAGGGCCAGAACCCTGCACTTTACTTCAAGCTCTTAATAACTTTTATTAACACATTTATTCATTCACATCAAATATTATTGTTTATAATCCTCTGTTAAGCTGTTTATAGTGGCAGTATGATATTTTCCTCTGAAACTTACAATGAGGGGAGAGGGCATGTTCTGTAGTCTTCCATTATGTTGTTGCTCTTTCATGCTTTTTCCAGTTGCTAACAAGTTGGAAACTCCCAGTTGTCAGGAGTGCTTCATTTTCTTACCAAAGATGACTCAGTATGGCTTTCTTGGAGAAATCTCTGCCAGGATGATACCCTAAAAATGACCGAGAAAAATCATGGAAATATATGTGGCCTAGAAATAGTGAGAAGCCAAGACTGAATAAATTAAGGAAATGGCCTATTCAGCAGATGTAACACAACAGTCAAAAGTCCAGTGGTTAGTGAACAATGATGGGTGCTCCTCCAAGATTCTTCATTAAAAGCAGTCCAATAAGAAATGTGATTTTCATTCAGATTGTGGCTATAAATGCAATTTCCTTAATTATGTTCAGAGCTTCCTATGATAAGAAAAACTTCTATTGGAATTTAATGCCTGTTTGTATACCTTCAAGTCAGTTTTAGATTCCTGGTGAATGCCTGGACTAGTCCCTACAGTTTTCTTATAAAGATTTTGGAAGTAGTTTTCTCTTGCCTGTTTCCCAAGGCTGAGAGAGAGGTCCCAAGGTCCCTCGGTTGCAGTGGTGGGATTCAATTTTTTTTTACTACCGGTTCTGTGGGCATGGCTTGGTGGGAAGGGCAGGGAAGGATACTGCAAAATCTCCAGTCAGAGGTGGTATTTGCCGATACTTCGAACTATTCAAATTTTTCACTATTGGTTCTCCAGAACCTGTCAGAACCTGCTCAGTTGGGTGCCTTAGGTGGGACAAGAACTCACAATCTCCTGATTTCTAATGAACTAACTTGGCTCTTCAGGTATTGTTCAGGAATTCATGGAACATCCATTCTCCCTCCACCATTTTTCCTAGATCTTTTTTGCCTCTCTTTCTGTCTCTCTCTCTCTCCCTCTCCCTCCCTCTCTCTCTCCTGCTTTGTTTCCCCAAGTACTGGCCTGTGGGGAAATTAGAGATCATCCTTAATTTTGCCTCAATTGATATTCTGCAGAAATTTTGAAAATTAAGCTGAGGGCTTTTGAAACCAGGCTTAGGGCTCCATGTAGCTCAGAAAATGCTTATACAAATTACAGGAAAGAAATTCATGGACAACATCAATACTTGGAAGCACTATTTTGTATGCACATGTGTGATCTATCTTACAACGTTGGTCATATTACAGAGCTCAGTAGGGTAGTTTGTTTCTCTACCTGAAACAAAGAATAAAGAAAAATATGTTATCAAAACTGTTATCATTAGACGAGTTGGAAGCTTGTATTTCCTTAACTAGAACACATGAAACTTTTTTCCTTTTCTAGAATCTTTTGGAGCGGTGGAGTGAAAGAAATATGCAGTTTCTTCACAAAATTAAATACTAGTAGGCTCGGTAGACTATTATATAATAAAATTATATATTAATTCTATTATATTTTTATTATATTATATAGGCTATTACTATTATGTAATATAGTGCTATATAATTATTTAGCATATTACTATTATAAACAGACTATTCCCTTATTTATACTATTTGCAGTTGGAAAAAAGAGGATAAATTGTTCCTTTGTCTTTCTTTCAAACCCTACTTTGTTCTCACCTGATCAACAAATGGGACCTTTAACATGATAATAGCAGCTTCCGGTGCTGAGTGGCTTGGAGGAATGTATTTGAGTACAATGCAATTTTCACCTTTTCACCTTCCAAGAGCACAGAAGAAAATAAACAAAATCTCTTTTTTTCCCCTTAGCAGTAAATACACTGAACTGTCAGCCAGGAAAGAATGTGAGCTCATACCTCATATCCGGCCCTGCCCTGAACTTGCTCTCTGCCTTTACAGGTGGCCAGCCCTGATGCCAATTTCTCAGTGTCAGCATTTTCAAATGAGGCACATATGGTGACAATTAAATATAATGGATGGATGGCACTCTAAAAGATATGCCGAAAAAAATGTGAGTCACATAGCTCTGTGTGGTACGGCATTGGCTTCCTTTGGGGAAGCTGTTATAAAACAGCAGTGAAAAATAAGGGGAAAGTATTGTGTGGACTTTTTTTTATTACTTTAAATCAGGTATGTCCAATGTTTTGGCTTACCTGAGCTGCCTTGAAGAGGAATTGTCTTAGGTTGCATGTAAAATATGTAATACAGTTAATGTAGCTGCCTTTATTTTGAACAACCTTTTGGGGCTGCAGTACTAGCTGTCTAGGACAGCATATGGCCCATGGCCCATGGGTTGGACAAGCTTGCTTTCAAGCTTATTCAATTCTAGCTCTATACCTGTGCTTCGCTACGAAACTATGTGATCAGGTGGAAAATAAGGGGAAAAATTGTGTCTCTGCCTACCAGCATCCATTAGTATTTATCTGGCTAGAGTCCTGTCGGTGTGTTTGGAAACTGAAACGTGGAAACTGAAACAATATTTTGCTGTGTGAACAAGGAGACAGCAAGGAGCCTGGGCGTGGCTTAGCTCAACTGCTCTGCACTATAGCTGCTTGGTACTGTGAAACTAAAACAGAAACTCCTCTCCTTTGTGTTTTGCATTTGGAACAGATTTATTTTCAAGTGGGGAGGAGGAGTAGAACTCCCTAGCATCAGAGTGTGTTAATAATAGTATATATGAAATACTAAGGCTCTGATGGTCATTTTGAAAATCCTTTCTTAGTGAGCACCTAGAAGCCAAGAGGAACATACATGCCAAATTTCAAGTTTGTAGTTCCTTTCACTATTCCCAGCATTAGAACTTTCTCCAGAGAGCTATCATAGGTCTTTACATAATGTGTGTGAAATAGGATAATTTAAGCATGGTCATTTTTTCCTTAAATGAAAACTCTAGCTTTGGATAGTTATATTTTTATCCTGTGAGAGACAAAGCTATCCTTATTCAGGTGACCATCCAATCTCGGTCAGAATCCTTTGCTAGCTTTTTTTTAACCATCTGTTTTATGCTGGCACCTTGTACCATTAAAGTGAAGAATGTACTTTCTCCTAGCAGCTCTCTTACAGCTGAAAATTTGGGATGAATAAAATGTTGGGCTTTTGGCAGCAACTTGAACTTAAAAAAGCTTTTTTCCCCAAGCATGAATTCAGAGTTCTTTTTATCAAGAGTTATTAAAGTGAAAGAATAGGGAACTATTCTGAGTTTTGCAGTGTTAAGTCAGTGCCAGAAAAATAAAGACAGGTAGCTGATGCTTCATTTAACACCTTTATAAACATAAGTAGATTTTACAAACCAGTTGTGGATTTTTCCAACATGGAGCAAACTCAGACAGAAACATGTTGCAAGTAACTTCAGTAGCAAGCATTAAACACAGCAGAGGAGAGAAGCAGTTTCATTTTCAACAGACAGACTCAGAGCTCAGCATAGCTTCAGAGCTGCAGAGCTTAATAGAGCCCCGCCTAAGCTACTTTTAGTTTCAGTTTCCAGCCTAGGCTTCTTCTAGTTTCAGTTTCCAAAACAGTCCTCATTGGCTTAATTGCTATGCCTATTCATTGGCTGACCTTGTTACCAAGCTCTATTCCAGTTCATGAATATACGGACTGGAACAGTATTAACTGAAATTCAGAATGATAGCTGGACCATCCCATATTGTCCCAGGTTTCTCTATTTGTAACCATGGGTTCTTGATTAATGATCAATTGACTCTAAGCCCATTTATTGTCTACACAGTGAGAGTAACTAATTTTCACCTATGGGAATTTGTGGGATCTAAAGATTCTGGTGAAGATTGCATCTTTATTGCTATGTACTTTGGTTATTCAGTGTTTGGATTTCTGCAGTAGTTTTATGGGTTGTTCCTCTGTTCTGTTTCACTGATTCTACAGTGCTGCTCAAACTTTTCTTTACTCTACATAATACTCTCATTTCACATTTTGCTAACTCTTCACTGCCTTCTATTTGAGCCAGAGTCTAGTTTAAAATACTGATGCTCATATTTAAAGATCTCTAGCTGCAAACTAACTAACTAACTTACCAACTTACTTACTTATTTACTTACTTACTCTCTCCCACCCTCCCTTTTTGCTATTTATGTTCCATTATGTTAAGTCTGGTACATGGGTGCGAATGATGGAGACGAGCCGGTAGAAACAGTGAACTTCAAACTCTTCATTTACATGGTGTGACAGCTCAAACTGGAGGGCTGCTATAGCCTTCCTTATACAGGCAACTTTATTAACTATTCAATCAATAGCAATACTGGAGTGCTAGCTCCTTTAACCAATGAGAATGGCCTGTTAATGGCCAATCAGAAGTTCTGAACGGACCAATCCGATCCTGCCATTAACAGCCAATCAGAAGTGCAGGGCCAGAACCCTGCACTTGACTTTAAGCTCAGATAACTTTATTCATTCACAACACATTATGTTCCACAGAACAGAATAACAGATTTGGAAGGGATTTTGGTCTTCTAATCCAACTTGATGCTCAAGCAGGAAACCCTGCATCATTTCAGACAAATGACTGTCCAATCTCTTCTTAAAATCTTCAGTGTTGGAGCATCCACAACTTTGGAAGCAAGTTGTTTCACTGCTTAATTGTTCTAACCTCATGAAATTTCTCCATAGTTCTAGATGGGTTCTCTCTTTGATTAATTTCCATCCATTGCTTCTTGTCCTGCCTTCAGATGCTTTGGTAAATAGGTTGACCCACCCTCTTCCTTGTGGCAGCTCCTCGAATTGGGCCGCCACAAGGAAGAAGGGGGTTTCATTTGGGCAGGCTTATTTTTGTTTCCATTCCAGGATTGTAATTTCTGATCTTTCAGGAATATCGCAATGTAATTCTGGACTCATCTCCTTTTTCTTTACTTTTGGGAATGTTGATGAATTTTAAAATTAATATGAAAATTTTGTTACTGGATTAATGGAGTGAGAGTAGACCTATTCATCATGGTTATCTTTCATTAATGCTAATAGTTCCTAGATGAGTATCATTGGTATTAATTATGGATGTGTAGGGAACTTTGACATTTCATAAAGCATAGTTTCAAATATGTATACTTAAGCTTGGCTTTGCTGTACTTGAAGGTAGTATTTTTATTGGGTTGATTATTAAATGGTGGTCTATGAGTTGAATTTTAGTAACTTCTATATCTTTCTTAACTTTTATCTTGACTTGGTACTACTCAGCAAATACACAAAATAAAAAATATTTCACTTATTTTTTCATAATAACTCTAAGAAATATATACATGATTGCTTGAGAGTAAGTGCCATAGAGATAGGTGATTTGGACTGATTGGTAAAAACTTGTTTGTATTCCTTATATTTAAAAACATGCACTAATAAGTATGTTCTCCAACGGAATGAATAATGATGCCAAATGAAATACAGTTCAACTTTGTCTGGCTATTTTGTTAACCACATTGGGGTAGAGGGAAGTTGGATGGAGGTCATAAAAGATACAAAGTCCTTATGGATATCTTTATGCAGTGTCCATGAAACAACTCCATTCTATGCATATTTTACCGCTTGCTTACTGTGTATCGTTATGAGTAGTTCTGCTCAGAAGTCTCCATGGTATTTTTAGGGTGGCCCCTTTCAAATTATTTCATGCTTCAGACATTAGGTCAGACAAAGTTGGTTGTAAGAATTCTCTGTCAGCCCTACAAAAGACAGTTTGTTTCCAAACAGATAAATAACACTTCTAACAACGAAGCTGCGTTTTCACTTTTTTCAGATCTCAGGCACAAATGTCTGTAGTTGTATCCAGATCACAGCTTTTGCAGAGAGTTGGAGGGGCAATGCTTTGCTCTTTGCCTTTATTGTGTCTTGCCTAGCACAGCAGTGAATGACGGGACTGGTATAAAACATTTTCTTACGGAGGCAAAATAGTAAACGACATTCCTTGTCCAAGTCCAAAGACAGAAAAATCATTTTGACACTTGAAGCAAATTGTACTGTAAGCATTACTCTTGCTTTTTCTTGGGGGGAAAAGGCGCAGCACAGTAGCATTGAGTTCATCAATCAATAGCAATTTGTTTGCAGACTTTTCAGGTCATTGACTATCAGCAGTTTGAAGTGGCCACTTCACTTTGCCTAGTGACAGGCTATGCATGAACTGATAGTCTTGTAAGAAGAAAAAAATATACAAAGCTGTCTCTCCAACAGTGTCTTACCTTCTTCCCAACCTCCTCTTTTCCTTTACTGTTGCTTATTTGGACCTATTCAAAATTCAGACCTTCCCCAAAATTTGTCCATGTGTATTTTTGCCATAAGCAACTTTTAACTGCACAGTAGATCTGGTCCAGAAAAATCTAGAAAGAGATATAGCATAACTGTTGTTTTTTGACTTTTTTGCCATCAGATGGTAACCATTTTTTAAATAACCTGCTAGCCCAGGCTTAGTGTGAAGACTCCTCGTGGGTTGTACACCCAGATTAATATGATAACTGCTTATGGGAAAAGGAAGTTTCATTGGCAACTATAATGGTTTGCTGCAGTGGTGGGCATGGCTTAGTGGGCATGGTATGGCTTGGTGGCCACGGCAGGGGAAGGGTACTGTAAAATCTCCATTCCCACCCCACTCCAGGGGAAGGGTACTGCAAAATCCCATTCCCACCCAACTAACCTGCTTTCCAGCTCTGTTCTCCAGTGCAGGGCAACAAAAGAAGACCCAGCCAATCAGCTGGTACTTGGGAGGCAGAGAATAGATGGGGTTGAGGCCAATCAGAGGTGATATTTGCCGGTTCTCTGAACAAGTCAAAATTTCCACTACTGGTTCTCCAGAACTGGTCAGAACCTGCTGAATACCACATCTGGTTTGCTGGTTTAAATCCATTTCAATTTCACTTTGTGCAGTAGAAGTAGTTCCCTTTAAACAAACAGGGCAATGTTGCAAAGTTTTGGCAGATGTTTATACAACTTAACACCAACTAACTGTGGGTTGGTGAATTTCCACAAGTGCAATATTTATTTTAGAATCAAAACCAACCTTTCCTTGAGGGAAACTACATATATAAAAATAATTCAGTAAAGTAATTACCTAAGAAGATATTGATGTTTACACTAAAATGCATTGTAAAGTCAATGATACTATATTTTATAGTAAGTTGTAATTCTGAAGGAAAGAAAGGATTTTTAGACAAGATTGAGTTTTGGGCTTCATCTTTAAAAGCAGAAATAGCAGTTTTAGGCCATTTCCCCACAGCAGTTCCTACCACCTTCTAATCCTCCACAAACCAGCCTGAAACAGCTAAGATTTTAATGTTTTTAATGCTGTAAGGAAAGAAGAGTTGTTTCTGTTGTGAATGCATAAACTGTAATAAAGTTATTTGGAGCTTGGAGTAAGTGCAGGGTTCTGGCCCTGCACTTCTGATTGGCTGTCTAACGGCAGGATTGGATTGGCCCATTCAGGAGAATCTGATTGGCCATTAACAGAGCCCCTGTATTGGTTCAATGGAGCAAGTGCTCCTGAGTTCTTATTGGTTAAATAGTTATTGGGTTATCTATATAAGAGGGCCATAGCTGCCCTGTTTTCCGAGCTGTCACTATGTAAATAAAAGGGTTGAAGTTCACCGTTTAACTGGCTTGTCTCCACTGATTTTCGCCCATGCCTCAAACTTGACACTGGCGACGAAGGTGGGATGTGGAGACAGCGAAGGTGGGATGTGGAGCTGATAGAAGAAGAAGAAGAAGAAGAAGAAGAAGAAGAAGAAGAAGAAGAAGAAGAAGAAGAAGAAGAAGAAGAAGAAGAAGAAGAAGAAGAAGAAGAAGAAGAAGAAGAAGAAGAAGAAGAAGAGAAGCCGAGCACGTAACTGACGACGCACAATGCCGGAACCATGTCCAACGGCGTCATACCACCCGCTCCGTTCGATCCAGCGCAAGAGGACTGGGAGTCCTACATGGATCGTTTCCAAATGTTTTTGGAAACTAACNGAAATTTGGGAGGCCTCTGCGGGTTTGCCGACCTAGAAGAGGCCCTCAGAGATAGAATAGTCCTAGGATTAGATGCACCAGGTGTGCAGAGCAAGCTGATGGCAAAAGGTGACATCAGCCTTGCTGATGCCATCGCGGATGCTGCTGCGGTGGAGGCCACAAAGAAGTCCGCTGCCCAACTGTGCCAAAACCGTACTCCAGCACAACCACCGACCGGCGACCTTCCACCCAACTCAGAGGGGCATCTTTCAACTACCCACCATGAGGATCTCTCTTCGTCGTCAGACAGCGACGAAGAAGAGGCCCATCTACTGCGGTCCGAAGGGGGCCACTACCCAAAATCCTTAAGTCCCTGCACCGGTTGTGGGGTGAACCATCCCAGGTCCGAATGCAAATTCCGCGATGCACTCTGCCATGAGTGTGGTAAGAAAAGCCACATTGGACGGGTGTGCCGAAGTTCACAAGGAACCAGCCTGGCCTCGAAGGGGGCTAACTACCACCAATCGACAGGAAACCATCCTGTAAGGCGAGAACCAGGAAACCACTCCTACAGAAACCGAGTTCTAAATCGCACCACGAGGCGCGAAGAGGCTCACCATACTATCACTATCGGTCACGCCTCTGTCTTAGATGCCAAGAAAATTCGAATTCCAGTGGTCATCAAGAACAGACCCTGCCAAATGGAAGTCAACTCGGGATCGTCTCTCTCGATGGTGTCCTGGAAGACCCTTAAGCAACTCATCCCCACTATCCAGCGCCAGGACCTTTGTTATCAAAGACTTATTCTCAAGGACTATCAAGGAAATAGAATCCCTGTCGTCGGATCCATTCGAATCAGGGTAGCATTCAAAAAGCGCACAGCGTACTTACCGCTAAAAGTGATCGACAAAGATCGGCCTAGCCTGCTAGGCCTCCGATGGTTCGCACCACTTGGTATTGAAGTGGCTGGCATCAACCGGGTCAGCAGAAGCGACTGGGAGGAGGACCTCGTCCACGAATTCTGAGACATCTTCGCCGAACAATTAGGCGAGTACAAGGGGACCTCAATATCGTTCAGCCTTGACCCAAAGGTAGCTCCCATCCGCCTTAAGCCCCATCGAGTTCCATTTGCTTTAAAGCCGAAAATCGACGAACAGCTCGATAAACTAATAGCTCAGGAGGTGCTAGAACCTTCCGATCATTCTCCCTGGGAGACCCCAATAGTAACACCAATTAAGCCGGATGGGTCCATTCGAATTTGTGGGGACTACCGGGCCATCCTGAACCACACCCTACAGCAAAATGCTTATCCGGTGCCGGTGGTGCAGCACCTCCTGCATTCCCTTGGGG
This sequence comes from Emydocephalus ijimae, assembly GCA_004319985.1. NCBI lineage: Eukaryota > Metazoa > Chordata > Lepidosauria > Squamata > Elapidae > Emydocephalus > Emydocephalus ijimae. Next base: position 21,600 of record BHEV01059127.1, read on the forward strand.
GCGGAAAAGTCTTCGCTAAATTAGACTTAGCTCAGGCATATCAGNGAGAAAGTATTGCAAGATCGATTAAAGTTAGTACTGCAAAAATTCCAAAACGCCGGCGTTAAAGTAAAAAAGAACAAGTGCAAATTGTGTACCGATCGCGTCGAGTTTTTAGGGTACCTAATTGACAGTCAGGGTATTCACCCTACCGACAGTAAATTGAGAGCAATAAAAAACGCTCCCAGGCCTCGGAAGAAGACTCTCGCCAATCCTACTCCAACGTTAAGCACCTTACAAATAGAATCGCTGCACGCGCCGCCATTAACTGCCCGAGATTTCGCAAGGGAAACCAAACGTGACCCCACCTTAGTGTGCGTCCTGAGCTGGGTAGAACGCGGATGGCCATTGGACCAGCTATCAGATGACTTCACACCATTCAAGACGCGGCAAACAGAGTTGTTCTCACAAAAGGGCTGTGTCATCTGGGGCGATAGAGTCGTTGTCCCAGAACGACTCCAGAAAGCAGTACTCAGAACCTTGCACGATGGCCATCCCGGCATCGTGAGAATGAAGGCCCTTGCGCGAAGCTACGCTTGGTGGCCTGGCATCGACAAACACATTGAGAACTGGGTTAAAACTTGCCATAGATGCCAGGAAGTGAGCAACGCCCCACAAAAAGCCATTCCAACTGAGTGGGAAATGCCACGGGGACCCTGGTCCCATATTCACTTGGACTTTGTGGGGCCGACCAAAGGCCACACCTTCCTTCTAACTGTCGATGCCTACTCGAATTGGCTCGAGATTCACCGTATGACCAACACGACCACCGAAGCAGTCATCAAAAGACTGGAAAGACTGTGTGCGACCCATGGACTGCCAGACGTTCTGGTATCCGACAATGGGCCCCAATTTACCGCGCTGTCCTTCGAGCAATACCTTGCTAACCACGGCATCCGACATGCGCTCACCTCGCCTGCGCATCTGGCTACCCATGGAAGGGCTGAACGCATGGTTCAGTTCATCAAAAAGACTTTGCAGAAAATAGACTATGATAACATCGATGACAAAATCAACCGAATCCTCTTCCTACAACACATCACACGGCACAGCGTCACTAATAAAACTCCCGCTGAACTGCTAATGGGATGCAGGCTCCGCTCCCACCTCGACTGGTTGCACCCAGCTTATGAGCCGGAAAAACTACTCGGATCCAGCAGCCGATGCCGTACTTTCCAGGTAGGCGATTGCGTATACGCTAAAAGCCTGTCCGGTGATCCGCTGTGGGTTGAAGCAACAATTATACGTGTAACTGGCCCAAGATCTTACATCGTAAAATGCTTCGACGACAAAACTTGGAAACGCCATATCGATCAGTTACGA
>BHEV01059128.1:0-14604 GCA_004319985.1 Emydocephalus ijimae
TTTCTAAAGTTATTTCTATTACTAATATAACAATACAATCTTATGTACCTTTACAGAATCCCTTTTTCAGTTAGATTTTTCTCCCATTATTTCTAAATAGGTCCTGTTTCTCTATATCTTGCTCTGGTCCTTTGTAACTTCTTTTCCTTTCCTTCTTCCCTCTCTTCTTCTCTCTCCCCTTTTTNTTTTTCTTTTCTTTGGTTGTTTTTTTAAGTCTTAAATTCTCCATTCTCTTTCCCCCCTTTCCTTTTTCTTCCCCACATAGAATTATTTGTTCATTAAAGATGACTTCTTCTTTGTCCCAGTCTTCATGTTTTGCAGTCTTTTCTTGTTGTTTTTCATAGTTCCAAATCTCCATTTCTAAGAATTGAAAGACGAAGCCAAAAGAACCCTTCCCTTCTTGTGCATTTTCTTTGTACTTTTTAAGTTCCATTTTCAATTCATCCAGGTGCCATTGTATAAATTTTTAAACAACCACCCAGTTGATTTTAGTCATTCAAATATAATAACTAAAAATCCAAAGATCACCAAATAATCCAAATAGACGCAAGCTGTTTCTTTTTTGCCCTTTTTTTCACTTTCTCTTCCTGGAGTTACTATTTAGTTGCAAAGTTTCAGTTAAAATGTATCTTTTAGAAGTCTTGTTGAAGTTTTACTTTAGATTCTTTTAAAGTTCAGGCAGTCTCCTCCCTCTTCCAGATCCTGCCCTTATTCTTTTTCTCTCCCTTCCTGCTTATGAAAAAGAAAAATTTTAATGTCCAGAAATCTTTATTATCCCTTTGGCATTTTGTTTTATTTTCAGCTTAATTGCCTACTGATGTCAAAGCGGATTTTTCTGATTTCTTATTTAGGTCTCTAAGTTGTCAGTATAGGGAAGGAGAGAGGGAGAAAAAAAAAAGCCAAATCTTTCCCTTTTCACTTTCCTTCGCTGCTTCCAACTCTTCTTTGGGAGCGATGTTATTTTTTGTAAGTTTAAATTCCAGGGTACCTTGGTTGTTGCTTTTACAATTTAACCCGGTCAGCCAAAACTTTCACTTCTTATCTTCCTCCTGCACATTCTTTTACGGTCGAGTTCTTCTTTGTGGTGGCCATTTCTGACCACCGCTGTAACCGCCTTTGGGAAAGGGAGTAATGGCCAGCTGAGGAGGAGAGATGCGGCTCTCCTCGACCCTGCTGGAGGTCTCCCCCCTCTTCACCACCTCTACAGGGTGGCTTAGCCCTGAAACCAGCCGGCATGGGGTGCTCCAGCAGCGAGCCCAGACAGAAACAGCGCACGATCGCGGATTTCTGTCTGTCGCCGAAGCCCTTCAAACTGGAAGTCTGGCTGCATCTAGTTTTAATGAAAAGGAGGACTAGGGGGAACATGATAGCAGTGTTCCAATATTTGAGGGGCTGCCACAAAAAAGAGGGGGATCAACATATTCCCCAAAGCACTTGAAGGTAGAATAAGAAGTAATGGATGGAAACTAATAAGACACAACCTAACCTAAGGATAAGTTTATTGATTTAACAATTGATTTAACAAATAACAATCAATGGAACTGCTTGTCTTCAAAAGTTGTGTCTCCTCCATCACTGGAGGCTTTTAAAGAACAGACGGGGTAGCCATTTGTCTGATATGATAGGGTCTTCTGCTTGTGCAGGGGGTTGGACTAGAAGACCTTCAAGGTTCCTTCCAACTCTGTTATTCTTTTAAAAGCATAGTAATATGGATTACTATATAATACAGTAAGAGTTTCTGGACCTGTCCATTCTTTCCTTTAGCTTTGTAGAAATCAGTGGGTACCTAGAGATTTCTGGGTCTCTCCCTCCTTTATCATCTTCAGGTCACCAAAGTATTGTGCTGCTTGAGAGAAATGGTAAGAAGATATTGTCATACTACATACAGTTGATCAAATTGACTATTGGCTCTATTCTTCAATCCCTCCCCAATGCTACAATGTTATTAAGCATTCTATATTGCAAGAAAGTTATGTTTTTACTTTTTTTTTTGCTTCTCTACAAACGAAGTTCTCCATGATGATGTTTGTACTGTTCATTTGCTTTGGATTTTCTATATAGAAAAATGCAGACTGGGCCTCTTAAATTGCTTCATGATGTGCCCAGAGATGAAAATGACTTGATTTGCAGGCAATTATTCCCAGACATATTCCAAGTCATTTGTTTGAGATGGGTGGTCATACAAGTTGAATAAACAAATTAAAAGCAGCGTAGGAGAAAATATTGATTGCTCATTTTAAATATTAAAATCATCCTGAAGATGAGATCTGTATCAATAGGTGAAAAGATTGTGATTAACCTCTTAATGTCTTAAGATATAGCAACAAAAAAAAATCTTGCTTTTAACAAGTGTTAAGTATTGAGCATGGGTGAAAATGAATGGAGACAAGCCTCTGAACGGTGAACTTCAGCTCTTTATTTACATCGTGACTTCTCTATAAAACAGCAGTAAACCCCGCCTTATATAGGCAACCCTTGTAACGTTTTAACCAATAACAAGCTAGGAACGCTAGCTTTTATAACCAATAGGAACTCTCTATTAAGGGCCAATCAGATTCCCCGGAATGGGCCAATCCGGTCCGGCCGCTTAACAGCCAATCAGAAGTGCAGGGCCAGAACCCTGCACTTACTCCAAGCTCACACTTTATTACTTATATTACATACACAACAACAAGGTCTCAAAAAGTAATAATTTGTAAATATTTACCAATTATGACTGTGGCCATCTTAATGTTAAAGTAGTCACCAGGTGTCACCGGGGAAAAGGTTTGTGATGGCTAAATGTCTATAAAAAATTCTAGCTACTTTGTTCTTAAAAATTTGAACGTTCCCTATGATAGATTGCTCACCTCCAATATTGAATTATATAATACTCCTTATTCCTCCAAAGAGAAAGGAGGTTGAAAGGTGATCCCTGGCCTTTTCTTCTCTGTTAAACTTTTATTCAGCTAACTTGGAGAAATACAGCAAGTTCCCTTTTTTGAATGTTAACAAGTTTTAAGAGTTTCTGTTTGAGTGTGGGCCTAGGCATGAATTCTGGAAATAATTTATTATGCCTAGCTATTTTATGTAATCAGCTGTGCTGTTTTATTATTCATCATAATATTTTATGGCATCATTACTTTAGATAAGCAATTAAGCAACATGAGATAATGTAGCACTTCGAATGTTTAAAAATACGGTTATCTTTTTTAAAGAGTGCTTTTTTCAAAGATCAAGTTTTGCATTCGTTTAGTTTAAATGAAACTCAGCAGGATCAGAGAATGCCCAAGGGCAGGTTTCCTTCCTGGATTTTTGTATGTGGATCAGAATGTGCTATGTGTTAGGATGATTTGGCAGAGAGAGTAGGCTTTACTACAACACCTGTTATGTCCAATTTTACTCAAGGGGTGAATGATCTTTGGTTTCAAGAGCCACCTCAATATAGATTTTGATATTTGTCTACAGATGTCAGAATGACAAATGGTTTCCGAGACTACCTGGATGGAGATCAAAGTAATTAATCTTTTGCAGTTATTTTCCAACGCGAGCAGATGCAATACCTACATTGAAAAATATCACTTTCACGTCTCTTATGTTCGATATTTATTACATTTAAATGGGTTATTTTGTGTAGAATAACATCTAAAATTGACTTGTTTATTTTTACTTTAACATAAAAAAACCTTATAGCATTAAAGGCTTAGAATTCTTTATATATTGATGTTCAAAAGTTTCAAGTCCCAAAACTGGCAAATGTGTTCATGCTCAATAAGGCAAACTTAGAAGTATATATACATCAAGATAGACATTTCCTAACCAAAGGCAAATGCTTCTCATGCTTCTATTCAAGATAATTTGAACTTCCCTCCCTCCCTCCCTCCCTCCCTCCCTCCCTTTTCTTTCTTTCTTTCTTTCTTTCTTTCTTTCTTTCTTTCTTTCTTTCTTTCTTTCTTTCTTTCTTTCTTTCTTTCTTTCTTTCCTTTTTTGCTTTTTATACTTTTTATGGTGCAACAACCAAGGCCCTGGTGGTGCAATGGTTAGAATACAATATTGCAGGCAAACTCTGCCCACAGCCAGGAGTTTGATACTGATGGGCTTAAAGTTGGCTCAGCCTTCCATCCTTCTGAGGTCAGTAAATTGAGGACATAGACTGATGGGGCAATGTGCTTCTACATTGTAAACCACCCAAAGAGTGCTGTAAAGGACTATGGGGTGGCATGTAACCCTAAATGCTATTGCTAATGTTATTGCTATCTTTTCTTCCTAAAGTACACTGCAAAAGCTAGTTACTATGGCTTTCTGGTTTCAAGTTGGAATCCCTTCCCCCGTATATGTTTCCACTGGCCTTAGGTGGCGATGATTCTTTGTTTGATAACTTTTCTTCTTTCTGGAAGACTTACGGTGGTTTGGCTATGACTCTGAGAGAATAGATTTCTTTTTAAAAATTATAATGCATTTATCATTTTTAAGTAGGTTTTCTTCAACATTGTATGCCTTTGGGCTTTCTTAAATATATAAACAAGCTTAAGTACATGAGCAGATGTAAAAACATTAACATTGTATTGGCAACCATGGCTTTGTAATTAAATGTATAGGATGTCTCGTAATTTTGCCAAGCTGAACAGTGGCTGAGCCTTTGGCAAGTTTAATTTGCACTAACCTCTTAACAGACACAGACAAATTGGAAAGGGGTAACATTATACCAAGAGTTTTGTTTCCATTTTGCACAGTCTGATTCCAACATAGGAATAAGGCAAAGAATTCCATCACCATCCCTGCTTTGGAAGCATTATAGGCTCAGTAAGATGAGCCAATAAAAATGACATTGTACAATATTTGTTGACTTGTGATTTCTACCAGACTACAGATAGAGTACTCAAAGCTTCATGGATGGATGGATGAGAAAGAGGGAGGAACGGTTTGCCTCGGCTAGTCAAAACTTTTTTCTTAAAATATTGGTCCCTTTTCTCTTTCTTTCTGTTTGGGAACCAGAATATACATTTCACTATTAGAACTGTCAAAATGAGGCAGTTCAACTGTTTCTTTAATATGGGGTTCTGTAGATCATTCTTATGAGAGAAATCACTTAACTGCCAATAATTACACACACACACACATATATATTGAGGTTGAAAGCCTATACTTGTCTGGAAAGGGGACTAAATCCCACTCAGTGGAAATCATTATGGAAAAGATATATAGGATTCTCCTGCATATCATTATATTCATATAAACTCCCCTGAGGAGGAGGTTTGTTGGAGGTTCCTTCTTTTCTAGACACTTCAAATACAGAACTGTTTCTTCAGTTGAACATGGAAAGTGAGAAAAACATTGAAAGAGCCGAGACTGGTAAAGCAGGAAGCAGTAATTACCAAGCTAGAGAGAGCTGTTATATCAACATATTCCAGCTGCCTTCCTAGAACATTAAAATATGAGCCAAGGACCCATTAACTTCGAAGGGCAGGAAGGAGAAGCATAGAGTTTAAATTCTGGAATGTGTACAGTAACATTCTGGCTTCTTTGGACAATAGTTGGTGATCAGCTATTGTGTTAAAACTCCAATCTTTTTAGATTGTATTGAAGCCCAGGAAAGAGGTTCCTCTGGTCTTTTAAGAAAATCAGAATATACTGAAAAAGCTACCAGCAGGAAGGAGAAAAAAAAAATCTGACATGCATTCTGCCTTTCATAATGCAACCTGCTCCCATTAGAATGCGTACCATAGCTTTCGTCATTTTCTAATCAATAATCATATTAATGGGTGGGGAAATAGATGGTTATCACCTTTTATGCCTGCATCTGGAGTATTCTTTGCTACTTTTGATCTTTCTGAAATAAGGACAATAGATCAGCGGTATAAGTGTTGTAGGGATGATTATTCCTATATATCCTTGAATAAAAACAAAGTAAATGAAAAATAACTATATTGAGGAATTACCATGTTTCTCACAAAATAAGGCCGGGCCTTATTTTTTTTTGAGCCCTGAAAAAACATATAGGACATCTTTTGGGGGGTGAATTAATTTCTCCCCCCCCCCTGCGCACTAGCGCTGTCTCCAACAATAGCATCTGAGTCACTCCCACTTTGCCCCCATCCCCGTAACAACAGGAAAATTTTTTGAGGTCCCTGGGAGTGCTGCACGCTGTATTTTGGTTTAATCCCGAGTGGCTGGGTGGGTGTGAGAAGAGCTGAGCAGGCGTCTCTGCTGCTGCTACCCTTAGTGCTCCAGCCTCGGGCTCTGCAAGTTTGCAAAAGTCCCGGTGTGTAGCCCGTTCCTGCATTCCAAGCACCCAGGCCAAGCTACAGCTGTCCCTCTCTCACCAGCGCCGTCTCCAATAACAGTGGCAGCAGCGGCGGGAACCATGGATGTTACGGAGGCGGCTCCTCCACCTGAGAAGCGGCTGAAACACTTCCACACTTCCACAGATAGTTGCTCTTCATGAAGAGACTACAGGACAGTGGTCTCCTCATCGGTTTGAGCACTGGTAGATGAATGAAGTCATTAAGCTCTTAAACATAACTGAGATTTTAAGGACATTGGGTTCATCCACCTCAGTTTCTAATCAGTCTCTGATTACAGAATTCTGTTTCCTCTTGCTTGAGTCAGTCTCCATTCTCAAACTGAAGCAGTGATACTTGGTAGGAAACATGATGGGAAGGATGTACAAAATACACATGTAATGGGACAACTTGCCACAGTCAACTGGCCGCTGCCAACTTGCCACAGCCAACTCACTGTGGCCAACTCATCACAGGACAATTCACCACTGCCAACTTACCATGGGACAAGTTGCCACAGAACAATTCAACAATTCCATTTAATTACTTAAAATAAATTATAACATTATTTTATAATTTAAAATAAAAACTTATTTTAATTTTTATCATTCATATTTCATTTTGTCCCTCCTTTCACACCATTTCTTTAATGATTCTATTCCACAATTTCTTCAATATGTGTTGCTCTTGTCTCATGGCAACTTGTCCTGCAACGAGTTGGTCATGAAGAATTGATCATGATAAGTTGGTTGCAGCGAGTTAGCCATGGCGAATTGGGTGTTGCGAGTTGGCTGTGGTGAGTTGTCCTAGACTCCCTTGGCACAAACCACTTTCTGAACAGAACAGCTGGGTAGGTCTGAGTGGTCATCATCAAGTCAAAACATATTTTGTTTGGAAAATGGTTATATGTGCTTTTATAGGAAGAAGTGTTTTGAAAGGCTGGGAAAAAATCCCAAGGCTTCTATATGCCTGGACAGCAGCAATGATGGTTAAGAGAAAGGAAAGAAGATGAGAGAGTAGATAAACTTCCTGGATATTTTATGTTGGGACACTGAAGGTAGCTGATGTTTCATATATTTTGCAGAGCTCAGCAGAAGCCTGGGATAATACCTCTCAGTGATGAGAAAGGTCACTGGCACAGCTGTATTTACTCTGTACTATGTAACATTTGGCAGTAACCTTCTTCAAGGAAAGCTAGATTTGTGTAGAAGGAAAGATAGTATTTTAGTGTGATCCAAATAAGGAGAAGGAGGGAGGCAGTGACTGAGGTGGGGGAAGAGGGAATAAATTGGTATGTGTGAAATCAACTTCGGTTACATTAGAATACCAGAAAAGCACTGGTGAAGTTAGCCTTTTCAGTAGCATCTCCATTACACACATAGTATAAAATGTGCCTTTGGGGTGAAGGGGGAAAAAGCAACAGGATTAGTAAACAAAAAATGCTTGGGACAAACAATAAGGTTATACAGTATTCTGATATTAATAATAATGTTTATTTGTCAAACATGTATTAGATTACAGATATAATTAGAACATGATTATGACTACATGAAATGGGTACGAATAAAAGAAACATTAGGACAGGGACAGTAGGCACATTGGTGCGCTTATGCACGCCCCTTACAGACCTCTTAGGAATGGGGTGAGGTCAACAGTAGACAGTTTATTATTATTGCCATTAGTTATTGCTGTAAGAGGATTTATTCTACTTTTTCACCATCTTGGATTTCATTTAGTTAAAACTACGCAGAACAGGCAACATATTTCCCCAACATGCCAAGTTAATCTTTATTTTGTTCCTTCAATAAAAAGCATTTCTTCAAAAGTCAGATGGGACAGGGAATCTGGTTAATACTGGGAAAACTGTCTAGGGATATTCTGGTATCTGTGAGAACCACATTGTCTACCTTTGTTCTAGATAAAATTTATATTAAATGATTAGCATTCTTAACTCCACTTCACAGTGGACTGAATTATTTATAAAAAGTAAACAAGTGTTGAGGAAAAGTTCTCAGATTGGTTAGTGTTAATGTGGTTGGGGCACCTTACTGGTTGTGAGATATATGTTTTGATGGAATTCATCACCTTGTTTAATATTTGTTAATATTGTTAATATTGACTTTGTATTGTTATTTTGTTTCTTATATGGGGAGCCACCCACACTTGTTCTGGAGTTGGGCTGTACTAATACTGAATAAACAAACAAATAAGCCTGGGAAACTCATTCATTGTGCCCAGAGATCTCTTGTAGAAGCCCTACAGGTGAAAGCTGTGTGGCAAGCTAATTTATTGTGAGGTGATATTGGGTAGATAAAATGTATTTTTTTTCTTCCCCTCCTCTGTTTTTCCACTGTAAAAATTCCTTCCCAGAAACAGGTTTTTAGGAGACTAACATGGCAGTGCTATGATGTGGTGTGGCTTAACCCCAACTCTGCTGTGAGAAAGAGAAAGAAATATATTAAAGTAGAACAGAGAAACCTTACCCAGCATTGGCTTTGCAAGATATCCTTATAGATGTCTTTTCATTACGATTTCTGTAATTGCCATTTAGGAACAGACATAAGCAGATTAAAAATTCACCTTCCAGCTATATTGGAAAGAATCCTTTGTCCCTCATGACATGTACTATTCATTTGTTTGAAAGGCCCACTGTTGCTGCTTACAAAATGAATACTACAAAAAAAAACAAAAAAAAAACCCACCAAGACTTGTGCTTCCTCTTCCATCTTTGGTTTTCATCTACTACTATCATAACGTGATCTGTAGAAAAAGACTAATGAAAAAAAATGTTACCATGAAAGTCAAACTTTTTTAAATCTCATAATAACTGTACCTCAGTAATTCGTTGAGGAATATGAATTGATCATGGAGGCCTAAGTTAATAAAAAAAGCACTTGGATCAATTTTTATTTTCAATTAATATATTTGTGATGTCAATCCATTAGTATTATAATTTGGGTCTGCTTAAATTTCATTTCAGATGCTTTTCTTGCATTTGATAGCTTGGTCACACTAAATTATTTAGCACAGTTCCTTCATTTTTGTCAACTTTATTTACAGTTGTATACATTATTTATAGATTTCATTTTGGATTATTAAATTAAACCAGTACTGTTATTAAACAATACAGTTAAGTACATTATATAAACCATGAAGGCCAAAGTTAATTGGATTCAATCCTCAACATTTTTACTTAAAGGGAGCTGAGAGAGGAAATAATATGAATGACTCTCAGTTTGAAACCCCCAAGATTCTTTAACTCCAGAAGCAAAAAAGACAAGCCAGAGTTATTTTTAGTTATTATATGACATTATTGAAGAAATCATATTAAAACTGTACATTATATTACACTGGAGTATTTGAACTTTTAGTTTTATCTCTTGGGATTATAACTACAATAACAGGATATTAAGAATTTAATGGTATCTTGCTTTCTAGTATCATTTTTTCTCTCTGAAAGTAATATAATGAAATGTAACATCAAAAGCAGATTATTACATTTAATCACTATCATTGTATAGTGCTCAACTCTTGGGTTCTGGTGTTAAATTGCACTTTCACAGGCTTGTCATAATCACACACACACACACACACACACACATTGATTCAATCAAAAATAATGATAACATTGCATCTCTCCTAAAATTCATGTTTCTGGGGAGCTCCAAGCACTTAATTTAGGCTTCTAATCCTAATTAATCCAGCATGATTAAGTCTTAGAAAGCTGGGAAGAATTATGCAAAAGAATATCCATGCAAAATTTACATAATAATTTCTTACAGAGAGTGGGGGAAAAAGTGAATGTCAACTTCTAATCCATTTCCAACCAGAACAAAGAAATGCTCTCATTAAACATCCTATTTTTTTCCTCAGGGGGTTGTTTGCCAACCTCTTTCTAGTTTAGATTTGCACCTTAAAATTTACTCTGGAAATAGAAACTTTTATTTAAAAAAGGTTTTTTATTTATGATCTAATTCTAAACCAAAGCATCTTGAGGGTACAGGTGTGATAACAAAACAAAAGAAAAACAAAATCCCCGAAACTTACTTAATCTTTTTCTATGGATCAGCCTTCCTCAAGCTGATGTCTTGAAGATTTTTCAAGATGACCTTACTATTCTAATAGAGGCTACAATGGTTGAAGTTTAACAGAATTTTAGCCAAGAGTTCTGGAAGGCACCACTGTTGTGGACTAGACTCTAGTCACTAGACTTTAGTGACTAGACTTTAGTGTCACTAGATTTTAGTGACTAAAGCACTGTTAAAAATCGGGTTTCCCTAATTGTTGAAGGACTCGTTGGAAACCCGCCTTATGTATCTGATATTAACACAGTTGAGAAAGTCCAGAAATATTTCACAAAAAGAGATCTCCACTCCTCTACTCATTGCAGAATATCTTATGCCACCAGACTTGAAAATCTAGACCTAGAAAACCTAGAACTATGCCGCCTTTGGTCCAATCTTAGTATATAAAATTATACATTGCAATGTCCTACCTGTCAATGAATACTTCAGCTTTAACCATAGCAATACAAGAGCACACAACAGATATAAACTCAAGGTAAACCGCACCAAACTTGATTGCAGGAAATACGACTTCAGTAACAGAGTGGTAAATGTCTGGAATACTCTACCTGACTCTGTGGTTTCTTTCCCAAACCCCAAAAACTTTAACCTTAGACTGTCTACTATTGACCTCATCCCTTTCCTAAGAGGGATGTAGGGGGCATGCATAAGTGCACTAATTGTGCCTACGGTCCCTGTCCTATTGTTTCTTTTTTATTTTTATTTCTTTTATTTTTCTTATATGTATCCATTTCATGTATCCATAACTATGTTTATATTTATACCTGTTATCTTATAATTGCTTGACTAAATAAATAAATAAATACATACATACATATATCTTGGGAAAGAACTATAGTCACTAGGGGGAGGCATTTAGCTGTTTTAATACCAATATTTTCCTTCCTTGGGCAGCCATAATTTGCTCCTTATTTTCCTGACTATAGTTCCTGAGCTTGTAGCAGCTGCAGGAGAAGTAAACATTCAGTGAGGACTTCCTCTTGTTTCTCATATCTTCATTTTGTTTGTTTCTCTCCCCCCCCCTCTCTCGTGCATGTGTGTGTGTGTGTGTGTGTGTGTGAGAGAGAGAGAGAGAGAGAGGAAATGTTGCAGCTGTTGGATTTTTATTTGTCACCCAGTTGTGAAAAGCCGAAGAGCCAGGTCAGGGGGGAAGGAAAACAGGTGCCATGCCTTTTTGGAGGGTGTTGGTAAATTTATGCTCTGTTGCAATCAAAGAGATGCTCATCCACAGTCTAAATCCTAGAGGACAGAAGTAGTAAATCTCCATCTAGTGGAGCTGTTTCTAATATAAAGGGAAGCTCACGTAGCTTCCGAGAAGAGGGAACACTGTCTATATGAAAAGATTCTAGTATCACCTTCTCCATGGGAAATGAGATTAATACATTCAGGGGTTGTATTTTTGTTTTATATTGTTTGGGGCTAAGACACATTTCTATCGCAGAGTCCTTAAATAGCTAATATCCGAAACAGACTTGTGTCCTTTTCTGATACCATAATTAGGCCTCAGGAACAATGACGGGATACAGGAAGACATCCAAGAGAAATGTATGTTCAATGTTGAATCTAACATAAGGTCTGCTCCTTACAAATAGTATATGTCCTGGGAGCTATATGTCAGGATTATGCTACCTTAGGCTGCAGACTCCAATGTCTGCATTACATTTAATAATGACAATAACAGAAGAGAGCAAGAAAGTGTACACATTAAAGTGCTGGGATAAACTATGAATCAATGATTTTAGAAAGGTCGTATCATGTGACTGGTAGGTGAATTGTACTGGAAATATTTTTTGAAAACTAACTTAACTGTTTTGCTACTAATATATTTCCTTTACATTTTAAACACATATATTTCAGGGGGTTGGATTAGAAGACCTCCATGGTCCCTTCCAACTCTATTCTGTAATGAATTGAATACACTTATGGCAAAAGATACATATACTGGGGCTGTGATTCTAGAAATCTCAGTCAGCTCCAACTATGGGATTGAATTTCATCATATTGAAGACCAGCAGACCAAAGGCTAACAAATAATTACATTCTACTGTACACCAGATTAAAGTAAAATATTGATAAAGTTTCATGATAAATTAAAACTTTACGCTTTCTTTGTTATATATTGCCGCATACAAATTAACTTTAATACAAATAGGGATGTTACAGTTCCACCACAGAATGTAACATTTTTGCTAGTCCCCCATGCTGATTAAGACAAGATGATTTTTGGCTATGGTTAGCATAGTTGGAGACAACAATGAAGCCTAGAAATGTTGAAAGCAATTGTAGCAGATAAACAGAAAAGAAGATGGTGAGATACTACTGATGAGCTGCAATATGGTCCTGGGTAGCTCTTTAAGTAGGGCAGAGAGATCTAGTAAACCAATGTTGGCAGAATATAAATAGACAATCCTTCATGCCATCAAATTACCCATTCAATATTACTTGCCTAACACGTTGCACAGCTCTTTCTTTGGCCTGTTTAATGTCTCCTCTTCTACCATGTCAAAGAGAAGATATAACCATACCCCTCTGGCAGACTGAACTACTATGACCTAAAAAAAGAGAGTAGTCCTTGTGGATTTCACTCTATTGGTCGTTCCTGTCTATTTCAAGGCCATTGAGACATTTCTGCAGTCATGATTGTGATCTGGAACAGTGGTCACCAACTAGTGGGTCGGGGACCATTGGTGGTCTGTGAGAAAATGTTGGTGGTCCACAGAGAAATGTCACCCCCAAAGCAATTAAACCAGGTTGCATAGGAACACAAAGCTGCTCCGCCCACATGGCCTGCGGGAAAACAAGACTTGCATTGCGAACAACACTAGATAGTGAGGGGAGGGGGAAAAGGGCAGAGGGGGAGAACTTGTCCCACTCGCCCCACATGCCTCACCTGGCCACTGGGCTGCTTTTTTCCACTTCTTTCTTCTTCTGCTTTTGACTGCATGCAAGGAAAGCATCAAAAGTGCTTCTTTCTCTTCTCCAAACTCTGCCAGAAGTGAGTCCATGGACCTTGCAAGACATTCTACTCCAAGAGGCTCCACCAGCGTGACAAGTTTCAGACCCATTTCTGGTGGAATTTGGAGGAGAAAAAGAAAGACTTCTGCTGCTTTCCTTGCATGAAGCCAAAAGTCTCTCTCAGCCCCTGAGAATGGAGCTGGAGCTGGTACCCTGCAATCCCAAATAAAGAATGATCAATTGGTAGGAAAATGGGGTGGGGAATTTTCCTGCAGACTTTTTTTATTTTCCCAGGGTCTCTGCTGCTTTCTGCAGAGACCCTGGGAAAACATTAGCAAGCCACTGTTAGTCAAAATTCAAATTAGTGGTCTGTGGGATTTAAAATTATGAGCTTGGTGGTCCCTGAGATCCAAAAGGTTGGCAATTCCTGATCGAGAAGGACCTGAAATTCTAGCCCATGTTTTTCTCATTGTTCTTCCAACAGCAGTTTGTGCCCACTCGCACAATTCTATTCACTAATAAAAATTCCACCCTGAGTTCCATCTGTGGATGATTTTATTTGTTTTTTACAGTTGGGCCCAAAATGTAACATCTCCAGAAGAGTTATAAAAATGATCTTAGTTGCATTGCTTTACACAGGAAAATGTCAAATTAATTTTGGGATTGTATGTGTGTGTGTTTGTGTTGTATATATATGTGTGTCACCGTACACACATACAATTTTCTTATACTTTTCATAGAATTTACTGTATGTCTTGCAGAAGGCGGAGCTTTGTCTTGGCGATACAGCTGCAATCTCGGGGCTCCGAGATCGCAGCTGATATTTTCGCCCCTGGTCGGTCCTAACGGACCTAAACCGTCCCATAGAGATGGTGACCGTGAAGGGCACATTCCCTGGATCCCAGGGACATTGCAAAGTCCCTGGTTTGATCCAGGAGAAGTCCTTTTGCTGGCGGCGGAGAGGCAGCCTCCATAGCTGCTGAAGTCGGGACAGCTCTGGAAAGGAAGAGGCTAGAAGTGAAAGTGTGTCGGCTGGATGAGAAATTCTTTTTTTTTGTTAACTTGCTGAGTTTTGAAAGGACACTCTGAATATAAGAAGAAATCTGTGAGATTTTTTTTTTGACAAAACTGTATGAGCGGTGTTTTTTAAAGGGATGTCAAATTGAGGCTTGGATTTTTTTTTCTTTTCCTTACTTTTTGGGGGGGACTTCAGCGTAACTTTATAGTTAACCGGACTGAATTTTCTCTTATATATATTCTTATGCTCCTTTTTTGATTTTTTAATTCTTTTTTAGGATAGAGGC
>BHEV01059130.1:0-17848 GCA_004319985.1 Emydocephalus ijimae
TGGTCGGTACATCCCCGGTCGTTGGCGGTACAGGGTGTCGGTTTTTTCGAAGTTGTGCGGCCGACTTCTTGGTCGCCTCATACGCAACTGCGTTGGCAATGGTGTCAGCAAGGCTGATGTTGCCTTTTGCCATCAGTTTGCTTTGTACCGTCGGCGCATCTAAGCCCAGAACTATTCGATCTCTCAGTGCCTCTTCCAAGTCAGCGAACCCGCAGAGGCCGCCCAAATTTCGGAGGTCCGCCACGAAATCAGCCACGCTTTCTCCCTTCCGTTGGTTCCTTTGATAGAACTCGTGGCATCTCCCGAGCGTAGGCACGGTCGGCGCATAGTGGTCTTTCAGGATGGGTTCGAGGTCGTCCCAGCTCATGGCCTTCACTTCTCGAGGCTTAGTGAGTGCTTTGGCCATCTTGAAGACGGCCGGCCCACAGTGCGTTAGGAATAACGTTCTTTTCTTCGCCGGTGTGGCGTTCTTGAGATTGTTCGTTTCAAGAAACATTTGAAAACGATCCATATAGGAGTCCCAATCTTCCTGACTTGGGTCGAACGGAGCGGGTGGTACGATGCCGCCGGACATGGTTTCCGTTGTTGGCGTCATCTTTCACGTGCTCGGTATTCGTTTCTCGGTTCTTCAGTTCAAGCGTCTCCAAATCCCACCTTCGNGCATTTATTGTATACACAACAGAAGCTGTTAGTAGTACTGGTTACATCTTGTTTTTCTAACTTTGACTTTTCTGCAACAGGTTACCATTTTAAATAATCAGTAGGTACAGATGCTTTCAATGATGCAGTTTTGCAAGCTGTTGTCAAATAATGATTTTTGTAAATTCTTATTCATATATTTTTCACATACTTTCTTCTGACGATTTTTAAATGATCAGTGCTAATCAAATTAATTTCTCTGTATCCTAGCCTTTGTTGTTCTTAAAGAATGTTTCACATAGCGAATGGGAGTTGGGCATCCAAGGGTAACTGAAAGGTTATTCTAAAATAATATATTTATTTTAGAACCTGAACTTAGGAACCCACTCTTTCCAGTTTCACCTACGAACTTTTTTACATTGTTTGTAAAAAGTATGTAAATACATGCTTATGGGTGCACAGACAGTCGTACACACAAAGTTTGCTAAGTGTGTGTTCAGTCTCAGTAAGCATTATAAACTGGGTTGGAGAAGTAAGAGCTCCATCATGAATAGCTTCGAGTCCATCACGGTCTGTAATGGGAAAAGGGATCAGAAGATAAAATATTGACTTCTGTGTAGCTCTTACAAGCACATGATGAGGGAACTGTGAAACAGTCAGTTTCTTAAACAAAGAAGTATTTCTAAACTGACAAATGGATGTGCGTACACTGAGCTTTCCTAATGAAAACAAGCATTCTCCAGGCCATTCTGTCTCCTGCTGTGTTCTAGGAGAACCTAATTCTGCTTTCCCAATGCAAGTATTAGCGAGAGGGGCTGAGTAATCAAAAATTCACTCAGAGATGTCAGTTTACACCAAAGGATATTTCCTTGGGAGTACGCCTCTTCTATTTTCATCATGTAATTTCAAAGCCAACCCCTTGATTGAATCTATGAACCTTGTCATAACAGATGCTGGATTCGCTTTCCTGCCAATCTTGAGAACAGTTCAAGTGCTTTGCTGGGTTTTGCAATGGTGCCATTGGAGGTTTAGGCAATGTAACAGTATGTGGGAAAGGCCTTGAGAGACTGAGCAAAGAGACACCACCAAGTGAATGGCCAGGTAAAAGACAGAAAATGGACAGTGGGTGGGGCAAAAGGCCTTGTTTCTCAGGCTGTAAACAAGGACAGAGTCGTACTTTCAGACTTGCAAAGTTCTGTCAATATAGTTTTAAAATAAAGTAAAATTAGCTTATTTCGTGATTCTGACCTAGTTTATTCCATGGATCTGACAGGGCATATATATACTTGCTAGTGGGTGCAGCTTGATCCATAGCTGTTAGGGATAACATTGGTTACCTAACTTAATTTGGGTAAAAATAATATATAAACTATGTCAGTGAGTTTAAGTGTGTGTATCACTTTAACTGCAAAACATGTATTTTGGGTGCGGTTGTAAAATCACCATAAGAGGGAGCTAGAGAGCTCACTGTTTGCTGGCTTTTACTGTAGTGGCTGACAATGTTGGATTGATGGTGATTACTGTGTGTTTCCCTGCTGTTGCTGAGAGAAGAAAAGGGGTTTGATTTTCTTCATATCTCTGACTGCAAAAGAGATATATTGCTGGACTGATTATTTGTAAGTTTACTGACCTCTATTTTCAACACTGGACTTTGCAACTGATTAACCCCTGGATGGACTGAACTAGTGTATAACATATGGACTGTTTTGACTATGCTATAACTCTTGCTGGAATAAAAAACTATTTAACTGGCACAGTGTATCTGTCTTACTGAGTGTAAACTACAACAACGTTTATCTCACATCATTTGCCTGCCTGCTAGACTGCCGTTGCACGTTCTGCTAGGGTGTGTATCCCTAACAATAGCTCTATTGAAAAAGGCTTAAATTTCAGCTTTCTATATTCACTTCACCTCAGCTGCCTGACACTAAGGTAAAGAAATAGAACTTGACTTTATTGGGATGAAACATGAGGAGCTACACCTCTCTGAATGCAAAGTTTTATTAAAAGGCAGGTGGAATGCTGGCAAGACACATCAGTTTTGAATGACCTGGGTGAGGCTTGGCATCTTCCTCTTACATTGCTGGTTTGACTAATTCATGCAGGAAGACACTGAGGGCTTCCATGTAACCTTTTTTGGCCTTGGTTGGTGCAATGCTTTTCAGCAGCATCTGCTCACACAGCCAGCAACAGGAATTCAAAATGCACCAAGTGAATGAAGAAGAGTTCAGATGACCAGCACAGGATGATGTTTTTACAATGACAGTTCCTAGTTTTATGTTCCAGCTACAAAAATGTACACCTTAATTGCCTCCTAGTATGATTTCTCTGGTTCCCCACACATTGGGCTTATCCATTCTGCAATTTAGCTGCAATATTAAATCTCCTGAGTGAATTAACTCCTTTTCAGCAGCAAGCTATTTAGTACAGCTGTCCCATGTCCTGGTATTTTCCACATCTGCCACAATTGCCAGTAAATTCTGGGGATTGTATCCTTTTGATCCATGTTAGGGAAAGCTAATCTAATCCCTACATAATATTTGAAGGAAGAGTTTGCAGTGGTGCCCAGAGGCAATCCTAGGCTTGTTACTGTCCCCAGTGTTGGCATCTAGATCTTTTTGCGTGCTTCTTCTTAATTTATCTTTAATGTAGCATGATACTTGGCTAGCAAGGGAGGATTGAAAAAGATGCCAGTATAAGAACTGAAACTGAATAGTTGGGAAACAGGGACTGGATCAGCCTGTTAGTGGGTGCCATTTGAAAACCTTGATTTTTTTTTTTGCAAAAGGTGAGGGTGAAACTATTAAAGAAACATCTTCTTGGTTTTTTTTGTCTTGACTACTATTGGTGTCAATGGAAGAGAATATCTGTAGCTCAGAGTTGAATTGTGAAGTCCTTGGTGTGATAATTTGTCTGCAGACATTTCATTACCCAACTAGATAACATCACCAGTGCCCTGTGCATCAGTTACTCAGTGGGTAATGAAATGTCTGCAAGCAAATCACCAAGCTCAGAGAAAAACAAGGACTCAAAGATACAGGGGTTCTTTTAAAAACTGAAACCAGGGCTGTTAGAATTTCAGTATTGTAGGGAAGTCAATTTTTCCTGGCTGCTGGTAAGTCTTTAACATCTTGGTCTTCTATGGGTAGAATAATAACGCAGATACGCGGAGCTTCTTTTTGTATATTTTGAAGAGGCACTTTAGGAGATACCTAACACATTAAACCTATTTTAAGGTTTACAATTAGAAATCATGGTGCTGATTTTCCAGAAATCCGGAGAAAGGGTTTCGGAAGCCCCCAAAGATTTAACAGCCACTTGAGGAGAGGTCTGGATCCTTAGGTTACCGACTTTTGCAGTCTGTCATTGAGATCTGTGTGCAAGATTTTCTGACACCCATTAAGAGGTATCAGTACCCCCCCCCCCGAAAAGACCCATCAACGGCACATGTTCTGGATAAGAACCTGTCAGAACAGTCTGCAATGTATTGATGGGCATAGAACGACCTTTTTTACCAGTGGAAATTATATACTGCCCTTTGAGCATAGAGGCAATTTGAGGAGCAGAGGTGAAACTCCCTCCCAATCTTCCAAAGGGCTGCAGGAGGCCCCATGGTATCACTAGAAGGGAACAGGGTGATTTTCTTGGGCACTTTTGGTAGGAGAGGGATCCAAGGTGGCAGCTCTCTGGAAACATGAGGGTTTCATTGAGAGAAGCCAATGTGGATACTGTACTCTGGACTTGTCAGGCTGTTAATGAAATCAGAGTTTTGTCAGGCTGAGGTAAACAGTGTGGCTTAATTTAAGACTTGGGAGAAGGAAGAGACCGAAGAGCAAACCAATTAAAAAAAAAAGGTTATTCCCAGTGACAACAAAGATGTGCTCTTAAAATGTTTTGAAAGGAATTGCTGAGGGAGACAGGTAGTTTTAAGAATTTGATAAATAAATGAATATCTTTTTATAATATACATGAGATGCATGTTAGCATTGAAAACAAATCATTGACTGCAATGTAAATGTTTTACTAGAGGGAAGAGGAGTTAATTTGCATGAATTCATGTTTGTGTGTTTACCAGACCAGTGAACAGTTAATCTCTAACAGCTGTTCACTAAATAGCACCAATGACAATAAGTTCTAGCCAAAAGTAGACAACTGGGTGCCCTCCAGAAGTTTTAGACTTCCCATTGGCCTCCGCAGCAAACAAGGCAGCTTTAATCCTCAATTTCTGGAGATAACTCAGTTGTCCACCCATCCCCCCAGCCTTACAGTAACAAACTAAGTTGAGATGACTGGAATGAGTGGTTTGCAGTTCTGTGGAGTGTCTATTATATCAACTATATCATTCATGAATTCTTCTGGAGTCCTAGGAATCTCTGAGTTATACTCTGGGTGTTAATTGCAAAAAGAGAAAGGGATAGGTTGAAGATTAGATTTAGGCTCATTGGCACTAGTTACTGGCAGCAATCCATAAACTTTGGAACTAACTGTCAAATGAAAGGAAATAAGAATCTGCACCAATCATCTCCTTTTTGTTTGCACTCTTTCTTCTTTGATTATTAAATTTACAGTAAACATGCACCAACTAAGTTTATGCAACAGGCTAAGCCAATTGACCCCAGCCTGCAATGCCAATATTAGTCATCCATGAGGATATGTCAGGAACCCCTGGTGCAAGTGCCAAAATAAAAAACCCCAGATTTATAAGCTTGCTAAGTGTGACAAAATTCTGTCCCACGTAAATGGAGATGCCAATATTTCATGAGTTTGACGATCTTCTGAGATCTGAGCCATGAAACGTTTATCGTGCAATTTCTCAGGTTGGAAACGTATACAGTACTTGTATGATTTGTAAAATGCTACATTGTTATGATAAAAGAAGAAAGATTGAGGTACAGCAGTTCCAATAGATGGGAACATTTAATATATCCATGATCCGACAAGCAGATATCCCATCCATGGTGGAACACCTGTATCTGACATCATCTGTGCTTTGTTCCCTGTCTTTTAAAAGAACCTGGCAAAGAGGCCTGCAAGAGGTTTTCGCCTGAGATATGGAGACCCTATCTCTCTTTGTAAAGACTACTGGAATCAATGACACTAACATGACTTTCCCACTTTCAAAATTAACTGGGAGATAGTATTTGTTAACATTATATCATTAGCCATTTATAACATTAGCCATAAGCCATGCTGGTTGGAGGTGATGTGATCTGAAAGAGATCAAAATAGAGAAATCTGGACCAGTGATCTGGTTTTGATAAAAATCCATATTTTACTTTCACAAGCTATATATGACACCCTTCAGAAATCATGAATAATATCTTACTCAAGAAATAGGGAAAGACAATTGCCTTCGGAAAAGTAATGTTTTAATATTCGAAATGCATTTTCTCAAAATGGATGTTTCTTGCACAAAAGGGGCCAAAGTACATGATTCATTTGACTCTTACATCCAATAGAAGTCCAATATAAATAATAGGCAGCGTGCAGCAATAAGTTTTTCGTTATCAGGAATTGCTAATTCCTCAGAGGCATGAGTCATAAATGCAAAACCATTTTTTCAGTGTCTAAAGTTATGATATCTAACCCCAAAAAATACTAAAGATACTTGCCGTTTTCCTCATTACTTTATCGTTTCGAAGACCTTAGTTTTCTCAAGCTTTTGAGATTATTTTCACAGCAAGGGTTCCAACATGATCCCAAGATTCTTAGCAGCCTTACAGTATTTAATTACTCATAATAGAGTTGACCAAGTTCCTGGTGGATTGTCTTGTAGTATCTCTCTCTTCCCCCCCACTCCAAGCCCCCTCCCCACTCCCTGTGTGTGTGGTGTGTATGTGTGTGTGAAAAAGAGATAAAGAGGGAGGGAGGAGATTGGATATGTGTACTTGTGCCTGGGAAGAAAGCCTTGAGGCAGGCGGGTTATCTTGATAGCGAAGGGCAGAAGGTGATATGGCAGAAATCTGAGAAGGGGACACTGGGCCTGCTGCTTGAAAGCAGTACCATTGTCTAGTTCTTGTTATGGACCCTGAGAGCCTGATAATTGGCTCTTCAGTGACCCTTGTTGTTTGGTCTCCCATTGCATCTGCCAGGCCATTTCAATCTTTCAAGGTTGGTATTGGGTTACTTTGATGAAACAATGTCATCCAATATGCATCTCTGTAGCACCACCTGCCCTTTGGGACTCTGGCTCTCCCTGAAATATGGATGTCCTCCCCTCCTCCCCCTCCCCCCATTCTGTTGTTGTTCAGAAGTGTCTTGAAGATCTGGCTTTTTATCCAGGCTCTTTGCACAGAATGAGACCCTCTGCTCCATCCTGAGTGGCGTGTTGTTCTTGAAATTTACATCAATGTAACTGTGATTTCTTTGATTGTTGTGAGCCATCCAGCATGTCAGATGGATGAACGTTTCATAAATACCTTGGATCCTAGTGAAGTGCTACCTTGACACCCAATTAAGGCACTACCTTGACATGGTTAATTATGATTTTCAACCTTTTTCAGGAGTGGGATTCTACTGGTTCAGACCAGATCGTTGTTCCCATGTTCCTTGTTCCCATGTTCAGCTCGCTCCAAACCGGTTCGCTGCAACGAGGAAGTGGGTCTGCCCACCTCCCCCTGCCCTTTCCTGTGCTTTATGCCTTTGTTTACAGCAGAGCTGATTCGCGCAGCAGAGCAGTTTGCCGTGCCTCAGCTGTTTTCTTCACAGAGGCTGCAGTTGAAGGTAAGTATGGGCTTGCCTTTTAAAAATGCGGAGCGTGCATTTAGTGCAAACGTGCACGATCACTGAAGCGGTTGTTATACTGGTGGAATCTCACCCCTGACCTTCTTTATCTCACGGCATACATCTCACATCTGACTGATGAAAACCCTGAATACCTGTGGACCTTTTGTGACATAAAATGTGTTGTGACACACTAGTTATCAACCGCTGCTCTAGAAAATTACTGGATGGCAGCAATTTTTAGTCTTTGTTGCCATCTAATAGCCTTCGGGAGCTCCACGATCAAGTTGATAAATTTACTTTTTACTCTTTTTCTTTTACCAATTTTTAAGATGTTATTGTTTTTCTTTCTTTCAAATATGTAATGTAATTAAAGGCATAAGTAATAAAGTTACAACTTATAATATGAATCCAAAAAATGTGGAGAGGAATACTGCAGATTTGGGCTGGCCAGTTCAAAATTTCCTCTGAAGGCAAGTATGTATGTGTTTTCTGTAAAACATATGCACATACAAAAAGATAATGGAAAAACCTAACTGTGTGTGAAGTTTGGTTTTCATAAGCTAGATCTTCTAGATGCAATTTTCTAATTTAGGTGTACATTTTTACATAGGTGTTTATTAAAAAGTTTACACCAATTTTTTCTCCTGGAGAATTTACAAATAGTCTCTGAATTTTCTTTTTATTTATAATTTCTGGTTTTGGCATGTGACACCGAAAATGGTTCCAAACCAATTAAAAAACTGAGTAAAGATTTGTAATTATAAAGAAAGGAGAATGTGCTGTATTCCAATTAATTAAACTTTTGATTAGAAATCCTGTGAAATACATATGTGGGAGTAAATGCCACTGACCCAAGTGGGAGTTTCTTAAGAGTAAGCTGCAAGTCACAGAGGACGTTTCTGAACAGAAAGCCTCTTATCAGCTGCAAAGTAAGTTTCACACGTCTAAACTGTAAGCTGATTGTATACATGATTTTATATATGATTGTATAAAAGTCGGCTGCACTTTTTGTTTTTTTGGAAGAGGAATGGCAAGACTGCACTAAGAATTCCGTTGAAGAAATCAAGAAGGATAGACAGTCCTTTGCTTTGCTCTCTCTCTCTCTCTTTATTTATTAATATTTATCTATAGTGTAGTCTAAAATGGTAGCACTGGAAATACTTGTTCAAATTTTGCCTTGCAAATAAATCAAGTATCTTTCAATGTTCTCTTTCTTTCCTTTGGCTTAAATGAGCAAAAATAAAGAATCTCTTACTTCTTAAATGAGCAAAAATAAAGTAATCTTTTACTTCTTAGTCCAGTAGTGACTAAACTATAAGTACTAGAGCAGCGGCCTCTAACCTTTTGGCACCAGGGACCGGTTCCCTGGAAAGAGATTTTTCCATGGACTGGAGGGGGCCTTGGTTTTGTGTGTTGCCTGCATCGTGCAGATGGGGCTGTTTGGCACGGTTGCTGGCGTGCCACAGACTGATGCTGTTCCATGGTCTGGGTCCATGGTCTACCAGAGGGCTTCTCTTCCTGGACATCCATGAGATATTTGAGGGGAATTGCATTTGCACCATTCTATCTGGACACAGGGTGGCCTTCCCTGTTCTGCTGGTGCTGGGTAGATTAATCTGAGTTGTACAGGCCATTCAGGTCCTGGAGTTTTCCTTCAATGGTCCTTGCATAATATCTGTCAAAGGATACCCCTGGTCCTGGAGTGTATTTTAACTGTGATTCAGCTTTAGGTCTTAAAGATTGGCTTGCACATATACAGAAGTGATATTCAGGAGGACAGTATTACATAATTCATGATTTTAGGGGAATGTGGTGCTATAAAGTTGGAGACTCTATGCCTTACCCCAAATGTTCTTTTTCCAATGCTTTAGTTTAACTTTTCTTGTGGTACATTTAAATCCAGGTAATTAACAAACAACCATGCTCATGTTCTCGCTTTACTTAAGGAAGAGAAAAGGCTCTTCCCTAGATCAGGAAGCAGCTGCTATTCTTGGTCTCTTCTCAGCTTTGTATTAGAAAAACAAAAGCAGCCTGGCAACTTTAATTTCTGCAAAAAGCCCTCATTTGGCAGAAAGTACACATTTCCAAAAGGCAGCACAAGTTTTTTGGCAGTCTATTCAGTGAGGGAGGAAAAAGGTGTGGGGAAAGCTTGGAAGAACATAAAAAATGTGCCCCAGAGAAAGAAACAGGACATCTCACTGTGGCATAACCATCCCACCATGAGAACACTTGCCATGGGACAATTCCATGTTGGGATAACTCAACACGATAAATATTATCCACCACCATTTCTTCAACATTATTGGCATTGACACAAATGTAAAAAATGCAGAAGAAACAATGGTGGATAACATTTATCTTGTTAAATTATCTCACATGGGAGTTGTTCTAAAGTAAACTGATGAGTTGGCTATGGCAAAATGGCTGCACTGGGCTGGTCACAGCAAGATGGCTATACCAAGTTGGTTGGCTGCAGCGAGATAGTTGTGGCGAGTTATCCTAGACCCCCAAGAGAAGGTGTGAGCTCTTGACTCTGAACCTGCCTGCTTATTACTTCTTTCTGCCCTACTTCCCCCCAGCATGTGACGGGGCCACCACAAAGCAATCTTTTGAGTGCTTTGGTAAAATGAAAGTTGTCACCAATGGACAAGGTGAGTCTTTAAATCTTTGTGAAAAGGCCATTTGAATAAACACAGCTCACTATGGAGACAAGGGAGAAAGGTCTATCTGTCAATAGTCTCTTCTATTGCACAATTAAAAGGATTCCTGGCCTAGAGGCAGGTAGGAAGTTATGGCATGGTCTATAATGGAAAAAGAGGCTGATTGTGGATTTTTGTTATAGTTAATCTATGAAACCCTGAATATTCAGAGAATTTGCCTTCTAAATAAAATTCTACAGGATCCTGATACAGCACAAAAATGAGAATATCTGTCCACCATCTATCTCCCCACGGGTGACATAAAACTGAATACTCTTGCATCTGCAAAAGGAGACCACCCTGGACAATTTTCAATTTATTCCTCCTGTCTGGCACATCTAGGGCTGTCTCTACACAATTACTGTCAGGGTGACAATATTGCTTGACAAGCATAGCTGCACCAGCAGCTCCACGATCCATAAAGAAAATATTTTCAATGCCAATCCTAACCAATTTTCAATGTATAGTTTGAAACCATACCTTGGGTGGATTTTAAGAGGAGTTAAACAACACTGAACCTGAGAAACCAAGCGGGTCGTGTTTTGTGTGTTTCTATCCTCTTGGTTTCCTACAATCACTTATTACCTTCTTATACTTCAGGACAGTATGAAGCACAAACACTAGTCTGATCGCTAAAAGGTGTTGCAAGGCACCTGCACAGGGAAATGGGACAAACCTTCAAGCTTGGTCTTTATTTTATTGAGAGAGAAAAAATATCCATGAAAAAGAAGCATGGGGGGAAAGGATCACAAGCCAGCATGTTTCCACAGGAAAGAGAACATGGCCCTGGAAGCACTACAGATCTGGGCATCCCATCCCCAGAAAATTAAATAGGCAGGCAGACACAGATGTAGAGTCTTTCAACCATCCAAGAAAGGAAGGTCACATTCTGAATGGATGTCCCCGATAGGTGAAAAGATGCTTTCCTCATATTCACAGATGTATTCTATGCAACAGAGTTGGCCATATGCCCGAATAGCTTTCATTACAGAATGATTGACTACAGGAAAGGCACAGGAAGGAATTAATCACTTGCTGCTGACTGCTGTCCACTGGCAGATTATTGATTCAGTGGCTCATACTTTCCCAGAGATCTGCCCATCAGTTTCTACGGCTTGCTGGCTTGCTCCTTGGCAGTAGGGCTGGGTTTTGTTCTGGATCATTCCTGAAATGACCTTATTTCAAAAGAGGTCACTGTGAGCAGTACATCTGTGAAAGAAAGGAAGGGGAGGGAGCACTCACTGATAAACTTTCAAGTTGGACCAGCACTGGCTTGGTGGGGCCTGATACATTTGGTTCCTCTTTGCTTTTGATCTTAATGATCATAGACATTAGATGTTCCTTGCCACAAGGCATATGGGTGTGCAGCATGTCATGTATTTTCCTGGGTCAGTTCCTCAGGGCAGGGGATCTGACTCTGGGGTTTTAGTAGATGCATGACAGGCTGTGGTTGGGAAGAAAGGTTATGTTGTGGGTTACCTGTGCCATGCCCTGCTGCTGTGTGATACAAATGTTTCTTATACTGCACAAACATGCAGACCTTAAGGACAATGGCCAGCACATTCTTCCCCATGAAGATCCCAGAGACACGAATGTCCCGGAAGAATAACATATTGCTTCCTCTGATGAAGATGGTGGTGATATTGATTGTAAGCATGCTCAGAATTGGGTACAGCATCATGCGGTGGGGCACGATGCTGATTCCTTGCATGCTAATTTCACACAGCGACACGCAAGGCAGAGTCAAGAGGAGGATATAGCAGTAGAAGAACATCAGGCCTTCAGCCCAGATGGGTAACCCTTTCTTCTGAGGCTCCCAGAGATTGGCCTGAATGTCCAGCACATCCAGCATGTCGACAATGACCCAGAAGATACGATTGCGAAGATCTTCCTTTTTCTTGAACGTCCTGACATACTCCATATGCTCTGTAGCCACCAAAAGCACGTAGAGGGCTGGGATGCAGATTGACAGTAGAAGGGTCAATGCTTTGCGGGCCATGAGGTCCAAACTTTTCCTGTCAGCCTTATAGTTCTGATAAATGAAGTAGACTTTGATTTCCAGCACAAAGACATACAGGAACCAAAGGATCATGGCATAGCCTCGCTTAGCAGTCCTCACTTCGGCCCCAACCCAAACAGCAACATACCTGAGCACCACCAGGAAGCAGATGTCTCCAACTGAGACCATGATGCAAATAGCCAATTTCCTAGAACCCTGGTTCTGTTCCACCAGATAAGCATCCATCAGCACCATGCTGCTCATGATGAGTGTAGTGGATAGGCAGACATGGGACTTGTTAATAGGAGGGGGAGGAACCATTCTGAAACAAAGAACACGGATTATTAGTCCAACAGCATTTATGTGCAGCCATGGACTTTCTCTAGGCTCATTGTTAGTACTACAGCTTTGGCATGTGTGGGATGTTGACTAACTGTATCTCTTCATCTAATTTCCCTATAGTTGAATAAACACACCTCATAATATGTTATAAGTTGTCAAAGAAACTGTACAGATATAACATTCAAGCAATGGAAATTGAACAGGAACCTTTAATTCAAGCCATGATGAATGTACTAAATGCACACTGTGTAAAAATTTCCAATACGAACATAATAGTATGATGCTTTCAGTACTTAGAAAATATTTATTGCAAGCTTCTTTTTCCCTCTGTGCAATATGGAAAAAAACATGGATAATGCTGATTTTCCTTCTATCACTTTCCTTCTTTCCTTCCTTCTGTCAAGGCCTCCCATCTATCCGGACAAACTTTTGGAATTCCTTGGGGAGAAGCTATCAGTGAAAATGATCTGATCTCGTTTATAGCCACCATCCAACCACAAGTATCACTGAGAGATCATTCCCTTTAGTAAAGCTTTAATGAGGATCTGAATATTTGATTTTAAATAAAAATATATTCTAGCGAGGGATGGATTGATATTACATTTTATGGAGATGTTTTGCAGAATCAATGACATCCAATTCTCAAATTGCCAGCACAAGTTGTTAATTTTATTGTGACCTCAGAAATGTGCCTTACAGCACAGATTATGAATAAAATTCAAGTTCTTATGTTACATGTGCTCACAGGTTCAGTTTATGGTCCCTCATGCACAGCCTGTCAGACACATAGATCTTGTAAGCCAGGGATCAGCAATCCCCCAGTCTGTGGACTGGCATTGGTCCTCGGCAACCGGTCCGTGTGCAGGCAGCATGCAAAACCGCATTCCCTCTGGTCTGTGGAAAAACCTTTCTCCATGGAACTGGCCCCTGGTGCCCAAAATGTTGGGGCCCACTGTTGTCTTCCCCCTGCTTTCTACTTCGATTCTCCAAATGGGTGCAGCGAGAGTGGACAAGATACACAGCCCCAGTCAACAGCTCAGAAATAACTAGGGACAAACACCCATTTCGTTCAACTGAACATTAAGGCAAATCAGGTTCAACTGTACTGGTTACATGCTATGCTCGCTCTTTCTCACACTCTTTCTCACACATACACTCATTCATGCTTACCTAATGTCCTTCTCAACTAGGCTGCCAGGCATTAGCTACCGTGTTGCTCATATAATAAGGCCAGGTCTTTTTTTTTTTTTTTGAGCCCCGAAAAGATGGCTAGTCCATCTTTTCAGGGGTGACTTCATTCCCCCCCTTGCATCTTTGGGCAGGCGGGCGGCGATTGGATGTTGACCTCGACGTTGGTGGGGCACTTTGGATCAGGGTCACCATATCCGGGTGTGCAACAAAAGTACTTCCTAACAGCAAGCCCGCCCCCCATTTAGCATGTTTTAATATAGGCCTTAATTTGGGGGGAGGGGCTTAATTTAATTTCATGCCGAGAAAACATGCTGGGACTTCCTATTGGGGGAGGCCGTATTGTTGGAGAAACAGGGTAAAAGGAATGGAAACTGACAAGCTTGGTTCCAAAAAAATTCTCAAGGAGTGGGTGGGCTTGTAGACCTTTTCGTCCCCGAGGCTTTTTGCTTTATTGACAAGCTAGGATGGATGGGGACCCCCTTCCAGATGTTCAGGCCCAGCTTCCTTTGTGTGGTTCAGGTGATTTTTTTTTCCTTTGTTCTCTTAACAATTTGGTTCCTTCTTATTTATACCTCTAAGGGACCTTGTAGAGAATGTTCCTGGCATTTTGTCCTCTCTGCTTACGTGCCCATTTCCTCTTCACAGGTAGTCCTCAACTTACGACAGTTCATTTAACGATAGTTCAAAGTTACGACTGCCTCAGAAAATGGGCGTTGGTCCTTACCTGACAAGCCATTTCTCTTCGAACTGCGAGGAGAATCCAGAGAGTGGGTGGTGCTTCCGTCTCTGCTATTGTAGGCTGAGCTAAATTCCTGAGGAACGCTCCTCCTTCCATCACGTGACTCCATTCCAGCGTTCCCCAGTTTATGCGAAGGTAAGAGAAAACATTAAATCGTGCTCTCATCTTACTATACTTAGGTTCCTTGGCCGAAAAACAAGACCCCACCAGATGGTGAAAGAAAAGGGAGGGCTGGATGCTCCTCGCAGCTCGAAGAGAAATGGCGTGTCAGGTAAGGACCAACGCCCATTCTCCTTAGAGCTGCTCGGAGCATCCAGAGAGTGGGACATACCAAAGCTGGGCCTGTTCCACGGGAGGGGCGCCGTCTGGTCTGTGGTCCCCTCGGGTTCCCTGAGAACCCTCTAAAGAACCCTTCTACCGCAAGAAGCCTCAGCTGAGGCTTACCTGTTGACCTTGTAATGTCTGATGAAGGGTGACGTCGAGACCCATGCAGCTGTCCGGCAGATGTCAAGTATTGGGCCCTGGAAACCCAGGCCGCTGAAATTGCTGCACTCCTAGTGGAGTGAGCCATGAAGCCCCTGGGTACCTGGGGGGCCTGATCCTGGTACACCTTGGCGAAGGCCTCCCTTATCCAACGGCCTATGATGGTTGGGGTTGCCTTTAGCCCTTGTGACTCTGATTGGAAGGAGATACACAGGGCCTCAGACTTACGGAAGGACTCAGTGCGTTTAATGTAAATCCATCAGGCACGTCAGACGTCCAGGGTGTGCCATAGTCTCTCCCTTTTGTGAGTTGGAGCGAAGCAAAAATGGGGAGGGTAAGGTCCAGGGTCCTGTGGGAAAGCAACTTAATCTTGGGCAAGAGGAAGGGACAAGCCGTAGGACCACCCGGTCGGGATGGAATATGCAAATGTCCTTTCTAACTGACAGCGCAACGCTCTCTGATATCCTACGTGCTGAAGAGATCGCTGAAGTGATCCTACCGAAGGAAAATTACTTTGAAGTATAGGAACTGAAGAGAGACCTCTCTTAGGGGTTCAAAGGGTGGTTTAGTGAGGGAAGAAAGAACCCTATTGAGGTCCCAGGTTGAGGTCCCAGGGTACCGGTGGAGGTCCCAGGGTACCGGTGGAACCCTACTGAGGTCCCAGGGTACCGGTGGAGGTCCCAGGGTACCGGTGGAACCCTATTGAGGTCCCAGGGTACCGGTGGAGGGACGGAGGACGTAGATTTGTGGTCCCTTTCAGGAAGGCATGAATACAGGGTTGGTGAGAGAGGGAACTAGCCTTTTTACAGTGGATGCCTGTGGATAAGGCTGCAACCTGACGTCTTGGTGTATTGGAGGATAGCCCCTTGCTGAAATCCTCCTGGAGAAAGTCAAACACTAGAACAATAGAAGGGGCCATTGGGTCAACCAGAAGTTTGACACACCCTTTCTCAAAGTCACCCAGATAGCCTTCATGGTCGAGGCGGGACTTGAACTCACAGCCTCTTGCTTTCTAGCTCAGGGGTTTAACCAGGAAACCAAACTGGCTCCCTTACTGGTTGAAGATCGCCTGGCTGCTAAGAAGGTATAAAAGACCTTGCTAGAGAGGATTTCGCTCTTCAAGTGTTCCCGCTCAACCTCCACACAGCTAGTTGAAGCCATTGGGGGATCAGGTGGAGGAGGGGACCTGGAGACAGAGAGATTCTGTCTGCTGGGATCCTCCAGGGAGGGGCTACGGTTAAACTGTGAAGTCCATGAACCAAGGGCGACTGGGCCAATAAGGAGCTACAAGGAACCGATCCGCCTTCTCGTGAAGTACCTTTTGAAGGACTATGGGCACCAGCGCCAGAGGAGGGAAGGCATAGAGGAGACCCGGGGGCCACGGACACCGAAGGGCGTAGTGGTTCTCTGCCCCTGGGGATGGGAATCTTGAAACTAACCTTGGAAGTTGGGCATTGAAGAGGGGGGCAAACGGGTCTACTACTGGCAGACCGATATGCATGTCGCCTCCCTGAACAGAGATGGTGGAGACGCCTCTTCGACTGGTCTATGGTGGCCCTGCTTAACCAATCTGCTCGGGTGTTGGAGATGCCCGAGATGAGGACCGCCCTGAGGGACAGGAGGTGAGACTCCGCCCACTGACAGANTGAAGTCCATGAACCAAGGGCGACTGGGCCAATAAGGAGCTACAAGGAACCGATCCGCCTTCTCGTGAAGTACCTTTTGAAGGACTATGGGCACCAGCGCCAGAGGAGGGAAGGCATAGAGGAGACCCGGGGGCCACGGACACCGAAGGGCGTAGTGGTTCTCTGCCCCTGGGGATGGGAATCTTGAAACTAACCTTGGAAGTTGGGCATTGAAGAGGGGGGCAAACGGGNCGTTGATGTGAGATTTGGCCATGATTTTGTCAGGAAGAGGACGTGGTGGCCGCGTACCTGGGGGAGGCAACAGCGGAGAGCCAAGGGACGGCGCGAAGCTCCAGCCAAATTGTGTTGCACAGCTTCTCTGTTGCTGATCCTCCGCCCTGTGCTGAAAGGGACTGTAGGAGGACGCCCCATCCGGACAGACTGGCGTCTGTGGAATGGTGAGTCTTGGAGGCTCCTTGAGGGGGCAGCCCTTATTGATAGACACTCTGCTCTACCAGAGAGGGGAGGAGAGCACCCTTGGTTAGACCGTGACCTTGTGCTTTGAGTTGCTTGATCCGGCTCTCTGGCATGGGAGCAGGAACCACTGGAGGGATCTGGAGTGGAAAAAACGGGCCCAGGGAATAATGGAAATACAGGATATCCTTATACCAGTAACTGGGTTAGCTCTAAAAGGAAAACCTTTCAAGGCATCTGGCGTGTCTGACCGATTGTGGATGCTAAGGAATCTCTCTGGAGAGAGAACACCCTCCCTTTCACAGAGTCTATTACCATCCCCCGGTGGGTTATCCTGGTGGAGGGGGATAATCAGCTTTTCTTCCAATTGATGAGGACCCCGTGTTCCTGGAGAACGGTCAGAGTGTTTTGAGTGTCCCTCACCGCGTGTACCCTGAAAGGGGAAAGGATGGGGAAGTCATCCAAGTAACAGTGTAGAGCCCCGTGAGGGATCTGAGGTGGGCAGCTAGAGCAGCCAAGACCTTGGGAAGGGGTTCTGGGGGCAGAGGCCAACCCGAAAGGGAGCACCACGTATTGAAAGTGGAGGTTATTATAGCAGAAGCGCAGGAATTTGGAATGAGAGGGCCGGATCGGGATGTGTAGGTATGCCTCAGAAGGGCAATGGATGACAACCAGTCTCTCTGCCCCATCCCTAGGGGGATGGATTGCAACATGCTCGTTTTGAATTTGCGGTATACGAGATGGCGGTTAAGCCGCTTTAAATCCAGAATCGCTCTCCATCCCCCGGAATGTTTGGGAACCACGAATAAGTGGGAGTAGAATCCCTGTCCTCTGGGTGATAGAGGAACGCGCTGGAAGGCCTGTATGTCGAGCAGGGGCTGAATTGCTGAGTCCATGAGGCTGCGCTTGGAATGGTTCTTGGAGAGGGGAC
>BHEV01059134.1:0-12097 GCA_004319985.1 Emydocephalus ijimae
TCCGACGAAAGAGCACGAACGATAGTCACAGAGAGTTGTGATCTACCGTCCGTCGGCGAGGAGGCTCCGCCTTCTTCCATAAACAATAATTTTTGAATCAAATACCTCAAATGGGCTAAATTACAGAAGGCATCCAAAATCCAGAGCCCATGACTTTCATGGGATTGAAATTTGACAAGGTTGTGACCACTTCACTTCAGATCACCATGCCTTCCAACTCCACTTCCCAGGAATCCATAGGTTGCACGGAGCAAAAGAAGATGGAAGGGGTGTATTACCACCCTCTTTCCTGCCTTCCTCTGGTTCCTGTGGCCAGCTGATAGCAAGGCTTAAAAGGTGAGTGGCCATTGGCTGCTTTCAAAACAAGGCTAAAAGTTGAAATCTCTTAATGCAAGTAGCTGGTGAGGGAAAACAAGTCAGCGATACCTGCTGGTGAGATAGGACTATCTGAGGGGCTCTGTCAATCAATGGTTGAGGTTATTTTGTACCTGGAAGGAGGGGACTTTAGCAGTGGTGGGCTCCTGGGTAATCGGCGAGGTTTGGACAAACCCCTAGCTGTGATCTCTGGCTGGGCCCACCCACCCGACCTTTCGCTATGCTTTCCCTAAATAACTAACTTTTCCCCTGCCCAGGCTGCCCAGGTGAGTTCCGCGTTGCCCTGCTGTACTCACTGGAGCTGCCTGAGTAGATTAGCTGCCTGCGTGAAGCTGCGTTTCAGTCCCAACGTTCACGACCAACGAACCCCTTGCCAACGAAAGTGCAGCCCACCTCTGGACCTTAGGCGCATGCCAGCTTGGGGAGCTTGTAATGCAGATTTCCTTGTGGTCTATGGCTCTCTTTGTTCTCCTTCTCCACAACAAAGTGGCAGGCAGTTCTGCAGGTCAGCAAAGTGGGAGGAGGAGATAGAAGAAGAGGAGAAGGGAGAGAGGGATGAGAAGGAGACTTGTGGCTCTACTGAGGATTGAGACGGGAGGGGATTTGGGAAACAATGGAACCCTATATTTTACAGTAGGTGGAAAGATTTTAAAAGCAAGCAATTGACTTGAGATTCCTGCTGGTAAGGTAGGGTTGGCTAGAAGTGTATGGCAATGGGGAGAGTCTTCCTTCCTGGAAGGAGAGGATCCTAGGGGACAGATGGAATGGGAAGAGGAAGTAGTTTTCCTCACAGTCTGCCATTTTCTTTGTTCCTCTTCTCTCCCAGCAAAGTAGCAGCCAGTTCTGTGGATCAGCTGAGAAGAAGGAAGAGGGAGAAGAGGGTTCATTGGGACTTTCCTGAGGGTCATCACAGGAGGGGAAATGGCACAAACGTATATTATATATGGAAAGAAGAATGACCAAACCAGTCACAGGTTCTCTAGCGAACTCTAATACTAGATGTATTTTGGCCTGAGGAAAAGGCTTGAAAGATAGTTAAAAGAAGGGAGCTTTCCACCTAATTGGGGTGGTTCTATATATTTTAACATTTTAAAAAGTACTTTAAAAATACTGGCATGGACTCTAATGGAGAAATCCATTAAAGAGTAGAGGGGGAAATCTGATTCTTCAAGTACATATTACTTAACAATTGGAATAGTGAAGCCAGAATTATAGATTGGCTGTTTTAGAACAACCTGATTTATTGAATCATAGCATCTCTCAATTAACTGCCTTTACTTCAGTGAAATGGTAATATTCAAAATGAGCTGGAGGACTTAATAACTTGCCAGTCAATTTTTCAGTCTCAGCTGACAATGAATACTTTTACTTATTTGAGTAACATTCTCAATTTTATCCTTCTTCCATCAGAGTGATTTTTTATAAAAAAAAAAAAAAAAGAACAGATTAGGAACACAAGTTAAAATAGGGAAGAAAATGGTAAGTGAGCACCTATCTACCCTAGATGTGTTCAGATCACCAGGACTGGATGGATTATACCCCAAGGTTCTAGAGGAACTGGCAGATGTGATCTCAGAACCACTGAACTATAACTTTCAAAGAGCCTGGAGCACTGGGGAACTGCCAGAGGACTGGAAAAGAGCGGACGTAGTTCCCATCTTCAAAATAGGGGGAAAAAATAGATCCAGGAAACTACAGACCTATCAGCCTGATCTCAATACCAGGGAAGATTCTGGAAAAGATAATCAAGCAACAAATCAGTGAACAGCTAGAAGCAGTGGTGGGATTCAAATAATTTAACAACTAATTCTCTGCACTAATGACCGGCTGGTGGGTGTGGCCATGGTGGAAGTGGCTAGGGGATGTGACAGGTAGCACGCGGCCTCCTGCACCTCCCTGGTTGCAAAAATGAGCCATGGGGGGTGCACTGCACCCCCTTTCACTCCATTTTGGGCCTAGTGGGCCTCCCTGCAGCCCCTTGGGAGCAAAAATGGGCCATGGAGGGGCACTGCACCCCCTTGTACTCCATTTTGGGCCTAGTGGGCCTCCCTGCAGGCCCCTGGGAGCAAAAATGAGCCATGGGGGGGTACTGCACTCCCTTGCACACCATTTTTGACCTAGTAGGCCTCCCTGTACTTACCTGGGAGCCAAAATGGGGCGTGTGGTGATTTTTGAAAGGTGTGGGGCGGGGCCAGCCAGCCAGCAATTTAACAACCAGTTTGACTGAAGTGGTGCAAACCGGTTGAATCCCACCATACCTGGAAGCAAATAAAGTAATAACCAAAAGCCAATAGGGCTTTGTCAAAAACAGATCAAACGAATCTTTTTGCATTCTTTAATAAAGTGACAAAAATAGTGGACCAGAAGAATGCTGTTGATGTAATTTACTTGGACTTCAGTAAGGCATATGATAAAGTAGACCATAACTTACTACATGATAAAATAGAAAATGTGGGTTAGACAGCACCACCACCAGATGGATTTGTAACTGGCTGACTAACCACACTCAACGTGTAGTCCTCAATGGAACTACATCTACATGGAGGGACATATGCAGTGGGGCAACCCAAGGTTCTGTTTTAGGCCCAGTACTCTTCAATATCTTCATCAATGATTTGGACAAGAGGATAGATGGGGAACTGATCAAATTTGCAGAAGACACCAAACTAGCAGGAATAGCCAACATTCCAGAAGATAGGCTTAAGATATAGAAGGATCTTGACAGACTTGAACAGTGGGTGCTAACTAACAAAATGAAAGTTTAATCATTTAAATATGAGCTGGCAGTATGCTGCAACTGCCAAAAAAGCCAACACAGTTCTAGGCTGCATAAACAGAGGGACAGAATCAAGATCACGGGAAGAGTTAATATCACTTTATAATGCCTTGATAAGGCCACACTTGAAATACCGCATCTAGTTTTGATCACCACGATGTAAAAAAAAAAAGATGTTGAGACTCTAGAAAGAGTGCAGAGAAGAGCAACCAAGATGATCAGAGGACTGGAGGCTAAAACATAAAGAACGGATGCTGGATCTGGGTATGTCTAGTCTGATGAAAAGAAGGACTGGGGTGACATGACAGCACTGTTGCAATATCTCAGGGGCTGCCACAGAGAAGAGGGAGTCGAGCTATTCTCCAAAACACCTGAGGGCAAGACAAGAAGCAATGGGTGGAAACTAATCAAGGAGCGGAGCAACTTAGAACTAAGGAGAAATTTCCTGACAGTTAGAACAATAAACCAGTGGAACAACTTGCCTCCAGAAGTTGGGAATGCTCCAATACTGGAAGTTTTTAAGAAGAGACTGGATAACCATTTGTCTGAAGTGGAGTAGAGTTTCCCGCCTAAGCAGGGGGTTGGACTAGAAGACCTCGAGGGTCTCTTCCAACTCTGTTATTCTAATATATTCTTACATATGTAATACTTATGATGGTGACGTTAATACTATTCATTATGACAGTAAATAATTTGAGAATTTATTTGAAAATATCATCAAGAAGAAAGGATAATGACATTTTTATAATACTTTCACATACAGTTGGAAGGTTACGGGTACAAATTATTTTTGAAATAAAGCAGCCCTCTGATATCAGATGTTCTCCAGATATGTTGGACTTTGATCACATGATTCTAAGATCTGCTAGCTAAATGATAAAAAAAAGTACAGGAGATAACAGTCATACCAATACTGCAAGATCAGTTGGATTTATCCCTGCCTCAGGATTGCAGTGGGAAACTTGCCAGCATTGCCTACCACACCTACTTTACTTGAAATAGAAGATATTCAGCAATTCTCATCATTGTCTTAAATGAAGGGTGTAGTCCACAGAGATGACAGGCTGCAGCGTGCAGATTGAGTTATCTGAATCATGAAAGAAAGTATTGCATTTTCATGGCCTAGTTTATACAACAAATCTGAGCTAAAATAAGCAGATGCCAAAAAGCATTCCATTATAGCTCCATGGATAATAAAAACCTTTTGCTTCCAGGCCCTGACTAGATCAACCTTTAAGTAACTGAGGTGTTTCCTCCCCTTGTTCCTTCTGTTGCTGCCAAGACATCCTGCTTTTTCAAAGCACGTTGTTAAGATAAATTGGCTTGCCATCTGGGCAAGCCTGGGAGTCATTAAGAGAATCAAGTTTAACAAGAGAAGAGCTGAATCAATGGTATGATATGTTCAGCAATCTTCCTGCCAGGCATTTAGTGAATCAGAAAAGGTATTATTAGCTGCCTCTTTTTTGTCATTGTTATTTCTTGTTTTGCAAGTATCTTGTTCTGCATGAAGATTATAATATGCAAGCTAGGAAACTTTTCTTTATTAAATTTGAGAAATGTCTGGTTTTGTTTTGTTTTTTGCAAAAGTTGTCAACTTACAGTAATTTAGCACTATCTTTCTTTCACAACACTTACCATTTCATAACTGAGGTAGAAGTACTTAATCTAGTTTGGTTTCATCTAGGG
This sequence comes from Emydocephalus ijimae, assembly GCA_004319985.1. Lineage (NCBI taxonomy): Eukaryota > Metazoa > Chordata > Lepidosauria > Squamata > Elapidae > Emydocephalus > Emydocephalus ijimae. The sequence goes on from BHEV01059134.1 coordinate 4,838, forward strand.
CCAATAAATAGGAGTTTAAAAATGGTGGAATTTTTAGATCAATACAATAACATTTCCAGAATTATTATAATATTATGTGGGAATGGAAAGTGAAGATTTTTCTTTATTGTCTTTTTACTTTACGCAGTTTCACCAATAGTCTATTCATTATTTCATTATTGATTTTCTGTATTTGTGTTCCAGAACATAAAAAATAACAACAAATATACAATCTACTGTGGAATCCAAGTAGGCTAGAATAAAAGGCTCTATATCTCCAGTTTATGAAGGTTACTTAAATTAATGAATTGTATATTTTAGAAGGAAATGTTTTGGATGGAGAAATGGTGATTTATAATTTCTTTTAAGAGGAAATTAAGAAGATTTGTTTTTTAAATTGAGTAATTTAGAATAGCTTCCATTCAACCAGGGGACCTCAGTTCTTAAAATCCTTACTTCAAGAATTCCTGTACATTTTTTATTCTGATATCAAGAAAGAATTACACAGGGTAGCCCTTCCTTCCTTCCCTTCCTTGCTCCCTTTTATTTCTGATACTTTGATAAGCTCTTTCCTTCACTTTACCCAGCTTGCCTATTCGAATTGCTATTTCTGCTCAGAACATACTGCAGAAAGTAAGTCTCTATTAAAAGAAACTACCTTTGAAGAACGTGTTTTCATCAAGAGACTTTCACTGACCATTAAACAACATCAAACAGCCAGCGAGTCTCTTTTTCCTTTGGAGCATTCATTACCATATTACTTAGCAGTAAGTTTTGGTTGGTTTCAATGAAGCTTAGACAGGAGATGTTTCTTATTTTAGCCCAGGCATTTTGGAATTCATCTGTTTTGAGAATGTTCACAATTTGGAAAAGAGTACAAAATGTTCCACTGTCCAATTTCTTAATAAATAAATAAATAAAGTCCGGTTTTGCGTGGCTTCGGCGGTGGCAGGAATTTGCGACTCTCCGCAATTCCTGCTGCGCTCGCCACCAAAGTGCCCCCGATCTAAATGGGTCTGGGGGCTATGGCTGCCCTGTAGAGGCAGCCAAAGAGAGAGGGGATCCGGATAGAGGTTTGGGGGTATCGCAGACCCCCTCCTCAGCCGGGAAGAACCCCTTTTTTCCAAGGTGGTGGAGCGGCGGTCAGTAATGGCCGCCAGAAAGAAGCCTGCAGCCGGGTAAGATTTGTGCTGGAGGAAGAGGGAAGAGCTGTGAAATTTGCTTCTGACTGGGTAAAGCTAAGAGAGAGTGCCCTGGAACTTGGAAGGCTGCTAAGGATACATTGTTCCCAGAAAGAGTTACAAGCAGCGAACATTCTAAACGGGAAAGTTTTTTTTTTCTTTTCACTCTCCTTCCTAACATGACAGTGATGGAACTATAAGAGAAATCCGAAAACCTGTGTTGGAGGTAATTGAATGTTGAAGGGATAAGGATTTCTGAATATTTAAAGGGGGAAAAAAGAATCTTTTCTGGCTGTGAGTGGGAAGGAAGAGGAAAAAAAATTGGAGCAACTTGAAAATAAGGAGAAGATTGCCTAAAACTCTAAAGAGTTAATTTTAAAGAATTACTAAACATCAATAAGACTTCCAAAAGATATATTTTAAAGAGAACTTTGTGATCAAACTTTAACCCCAGAAAGAGAAAGTGAAAAAGGAGAAAGTATTTAAAAGAAACAGCTTGTTTGGACTGCTTGGTGACTTTGGAATTTCTGAGAATTATTTCTGATTAAAAGCACTTGGGTGGTTGTTTGGAAAAACTTTTTTTTACACAATGGCATCACTTGTGGATGGATTAAAACTTATTTACGAAAAATATGAAAAAGAAAAGCAAGAAGGGAAAGATGTCTTTGGCACTCTTTTTCAATTTTTAGAAATGGCGGTTTGCACTTATGTAAAGTTGAATGAGCAACAGGATGATTGGGACAAAGAAGAAGCCATCTTTGAAGAACAAGTGACTTTGGTTGGGGAAGAAAAAAAGAAAGAGAAAAAGGAGAAGAAGACTTTAAGACCTGGAAAAACAATCCAAAAAGAGAAGAATGAGGTGAAAAGGGGATACTATGCTAGAAAACAACAGAAAGGAGGAAAGCAGAATAAAAGGGGGGTGGAGAGACAAGGGGGTAAAGAGGACAAGGAGAAGAAGAAGCAAGGGAGAAAGGAAGGGATGAGAAGCCTTAATGGTGGGGAGCAAGATGCAAAGAAACAAAAGTTTTTTAGAGATAATGGATAAATTTTATTGAAAAAGGGATTCTAGAAAGGTACATAAGATTGTACCATGTTTCTCATATAATAAGGCCGGGTCTTATTTTTTTTTGACCCCCGAAAAAACGGCTAGGACGTCTTTTCGGGGTGACTTAATTCCCACCCTTGCATCCTCGCCACCAGCCGCTCCTAACGGGTGATCATGGTGAAGTGCGGAGAGCTCCCTACTCCCACCTTTGCTGCAGACGCCTTTGGCACCCGCCCCTGTTGCTTTCCCTTCTGCCCATTCCACCAAGTTTGGAGCTGCCGCTTCCGTGTTTGGAGTGCCGCCGCCATTTGGGGCTNCGTGAAGCTCAGAGCGAGCAAGAGAAGGAGACTGCAATGCCTCCAACCGAAATGGCAACCTCACTAGTGAATCATAATGTGGCTGGAAGCCCAAATCGTCGCGAAATGATCTTTTTGGAGAGAGAGGAAAGGGAGAGAAGAGTTGTGAGGCATAATTTGCAGGAGGAAGTGAGTGTATCCCATGGCAGGGAGCCCAAGGAAGAAGTGCTGGTAGGCAACGGAGAGCGTCCCGTAGCTCCGGAAGCAGCCTAGAGACGCGCCCGGGAAGAGGCGCAGATGCTGCCTTGTAGTCCCCAAGCCAACTACGTGCGCCGCCTTGTAGTCCCCAAGCCAACTGCGTGCGCCGCCTTTAGTTATGTGCGCTCCGCGCTTTGGGCATCTCCGTGTGATCATGACCTTGTCCTTTCCACCTGGCGCCCTTGCTGCTTTCTGGCTTTTTAGCAACCAGCTTCGCCTTTGGAGCACTGCCGCTGTTTGGAGCTCCAAATGGCGGCGGAAGCTCCAAATGCGGAAGCTCCAAACATGACGGCGGGCTATCTTTTTATTTTGGTCCGCGTGAAGTTCAGAGCGAGCATGAGAGGGAGATCGCGATGCCTTGCTAAAGAGCCAGAAAGCAGCAAGGGCGCCAGGTGGAAAGGACAGGGTCACAATCACACGGAGATGCCCAAAGTGCGGAGCGCACATAACTAAAGGCGGCGCATGCAGTTGGCTTGGGGACTACAAGGCAGCATCTGCGCCTCTTCCCGGGCGCCTCTCTAGGCTGCTTCCGGAGCTATGGGACGCTCTCTGTTGCCTACCAGCTCTTCTTCCTTGGGCTCCCTGCCATGGGATACACTCACTTCCTCCTGTAAATTATGCCTTGCAACTCTTCTCTCCCTTTCCTCTCGCTCCAAAAAGATCGCCATCATTTCCTGCCGATTCGGGCTTCCAGCCACATTGTGATCCACTGGTGAGGTTGCCATTTTGGATGGAGGCATCGCAGTCTCCCTCTCTTGCTCGCTCTGAACTTCACGTGGACCAAAATAAAAAGATTGCCCGCCATGCCGCTTCCGCGTTTGGAGCACTGCCGCTGTTTGGAGCCCCAAATGGCAGCGGCACTCCAAACACAGAAGCGGCAGCTCCAAACTTGGCAGAATGGGCAGAAGGGAAAGCAACAGCGGCGGGTGCCAAAGGTGTCTGCAGCAAAGGTGGGAGTAGGGAGCTCCGCGCTTCGCCATGATCACCCGTTAGGAGCGGCTGGTGGCGAGGAATTGCTGCCCGGGGGCGCTCCTAAAGGCAAGTCCCCCGCCCTTCCCCTTATTTTGCATGTTTTAAAATAGGCCTAAATTTGGGGGGAGGGGCTTAATTTGATTTTAGGCCAAAGAAACATAGTGGGGCTTCCTATTGGTGGAGGCCGTATTGTTGGAGAATTTCTATATCTGTACTTAGAAATAACCATATCGGTATTCTATATCGGTATTTCTATATCTGTACTTAGAAATAACCATAGAATATCGGAAATAATATGCAATTTAAAATGTGATAAAATATTTAGTATAATTTAGTGAAATCTTTGTTAAGAAAGGGGAGTACTTTAATGAAACAATGATTTAAGATATGTGATGTGGGGGGGGGGAATAANGAAGTAGGTGATTTAACTGAAAAAAAATGTGTTAAATGTTTAAGATATAAATGAATATTAATATTAATGAACTGATTTGTATTGTTTTGATAATACTGCATAATTTTAGAATGTACCAGACAGAATCCCAATTTAAGCTATGTATTCTATATTAAGTATTATAAATGTAGGGGAAAGAGATAAAGGCGTCATACTCCAATTAGTGTACAGGAGAAGTTTTTTTTTCAAAGAAGAAAGATAAATGGATAGTTGGAAATAGAACAGACAAAGAATAATANNTCATGTTTTGTATTTTTGTGTATCTATGTTTTGTATGTCTTTAAAAATTAATAAAATTTGTAAATAAATAAATAAAGAGAAAGATGCTCACCGTGACATTACAGTATGAACCTCTTGCTTCATCTTTGGAATTTGCGCCCATGCCCCTGAACTACCATTAGGTACTACTTGTTCTTTTGATAAAATGCTGCTCTGCTTCTTCCTGTTCAATTAAATGCTTTGTCCTTGTTAGGGAAAGAAAGGAACATTGTATTTTTCTCCCAACCGCTCTACATTAAAAGCGAAGGTATTGATTGGCACCATATGACATTTCCTGAAGTTGTGGCTTCTTGGTTCCCCCCCCCACCCCACCCCCCATGTTCAGAATCCCACGCTTGCTCCATTGCTTGAGAGAGAAATTAGAAAACAGCCTTTTGCAGCAGGAAGTATATGCTTTTTTTTCTGTTTGTAGGACACTTGTTTCTCTAATCCAAGGGTCTTCAAACTCAGCAATTTTAAGACTTGTGGACTTCAACTCCCAGAATTCCTGGGCTAGCATGACTGGAGGAAGAATTCTGGGAGTTGAAGTCCACAAGTCTTAAAGCTATCAAGTTTGCAGATCCCTGCTCTAATCACTATTACAGGTAGCCCTCGAATTATGACAATTGGGCCTATAATTTCCATTGCTAAGCAAGGCAATTTGTGAGTTTTGCCCCATTTTTTGATCCTTTTTTTGTCACAGTTAAGTGAGCCACTGCAGTCGTTAAGTGAATCTGTCTTCCCCATTGACTTTATTTGTGGAAAGTCAGCTGGGAAGGTTACAAATGGTGATCACAGGGACAGTGTAACTGCCATAAATGTATGCCAGGGGCTAAGTACCCGAACTCTAATCACATGACCATGGGGATGCGACAACAAAACTGGTCATGTCACTTTTTTCAGAAGTGTTGTGACTTCAGGCGGTCACTAAATGAAGGGTTATAAGTTGAGGATTACTTTCATTAATCCCACCAACACAGTGCTGTTTGTCTTTGCTTTTCTCCAGATATGCGATATTGATGAAGATCGCCATCAATATTAGCTGCTTTGCGTGTTGTCTCCTCTAAAGCTCAGATAACAGATAATCAGAGTTGAAGGGGACCTTGTAGGTCATCTAGTCTAACTCCCCTGCCCAAACAGGAGACCTTACATCATTTCTGACAGATGGGAGTCCAATCTCTTCTTGAAAGTCTCAACTGATGGCGCTCCCACAACTTCTGAGAGCTCTGCATGGCATGGGGCCATGTTACTTGTGAGACTCTCTAGCAATTTCTTTCCCACCAAATCCAACCTCCCTCTCTAATGATGCATTCAGAGAAAAAAGAAACACAATCTTCTCTTTGAATGTCTTTTGTCTTGTAATATTGTTTTTTTTTTCTGCTAGCAATTATTTTAAATGGAGTGGCTTCACAAATGACAAAAAAGATTGGAAAAATGTTTCCATTATCTCCGCTAAATAATCAGAGCCATCACTGGATCGTCCCTAAAATAAGTTTCCCAAAGGAAATGTTATTTATCTTCTCCTGCAAAATGGTATCTCAAAAGATGTTCTTCACACTTTGCTTATTCATATCCTGCAAGATATCTGACAAGATTAAATGCTTGGATGGCATCTTTCTATACCACAAAAATAATATTTAATAATATTTGTTTGTTTGTTTTACTGTGTCAATAGTTATATTCCAAATATACAGCTTGGCAGCAATATTAGAAGAATTGTGTTAAACTGCATTCCGAAGATATGCATTGTATGCCATGAATTTATCCATTTTAGACTTTTTGTGCCATCTTTATTCTCTTCAAAAAAAAATCCTGGGAACTTTAACTTGATTGAAATACTATTCCCTCCTGCCCTTAGTAAATATTTATTGGCTGGATTCACACATCATATCAGGCATAGATTTGTTTAAATATGGATTGTTGAACAAATGATAGTGGCCTCATCTGGATCGCACAGATATACAATATGAATGCCAGGGCAACAGAAAGCCTTCCATTTGTCCTCCACAGGTTTTCAAAAATTGATACTTGATCTTAATTTTAATGTAATTGAAATAGAGAGACAGGGACAGAGACAGAGACAGACAGACAGACAAATAGGAATAGTAAGAATTACAAATAATTGTAATTGAAATGAAATCAAATTTGTTTTTTTTAATTTTGGACTAATTTATAGTTTTTAGAAGGGAGAGATGGGATGGCCTTGGTATAACAATTTAGCATCAAATATGGTCCACAAGAAATTGTGCAGACATCAAAGTAGAATGGTTAACACAGAATGCTCAACCAACAGCAAGCTGCATTAGAATTTAACATTATCTGATAAAAATAGACTGAGCTGGAACTTCCGGTTTGCAAGCTTGCGGCGGTGGCAGGGATTCGTGACCGCGCAATCCCTGCAGTGTTCACCGCCAAGGTTCCCCCGATCCATTTGGATTTGGGGGATATAGCTGCCCCGTAGAGGCAGCTGAAGACAGGGGGGATCCGGCAAGGGTTTGGGGGTGTCGCAAACCCCCTCCCCAGCTGGTTAACCCCCTTNTTTGGGGGTGTCGCAAACCCCCTCCCCAGCTGGTTAACCCCCTTTTCCCAAGGCAGAGGAATGGCGGTCAGCAATGGTAAGCAGGTGGCTGCAGCCAGGTAAGCAGGTGCAGGAGGGAGAAAGCTAGAAGAAAAGTGAAAGCTGCTTCTAACCGGGACAAGACGAAAGAAAGTGACTTGGAACCTGGAAGGCTGCTAAGGATATATTGTTCCTTGTGAGAGTTATAAGCTGTGAATACTCTAAAAGGGAAAGTTTTTTCCTTGTTCTACTCTCCTTCCTAA